>PVJX010039240.1:0-15901 GCA_004027295.1 Dolichotis patagonum
AGGCTCCAGAAATTCCTGACCTGTTTCCCCCTGCACCAGCATTGCGGGCCTGGGGGTGCTGCCATTCTCCCCCTTTCCAGATGAGGACGCTGAGGCTCAGAGCTGTGAGATGTCTTGCCAGAGGGCGCCCCGGGCAACGGTAGCCAGGAGTCACAGCCAAGCCATCTGGCTCCAGTCTCCATGTGACTCTCCTGCCTTCTCTGATGTGGCTGGAGGATTAAAAAAAAAAATGAAACTTCTTCCCGGAGCTTCCATTTTGCTTGATGACTTGGGGGAAGCTGCTAAGTAATTTAACTGATAAGGTCTCCCATGCATTACTTTTATACCCAAATAAATAGAGATTGATGATGACAGAAGGCAGGGAAAACTTGCATAAATTTTAAAGATTAAACTCGAGGCTTTGACAAAACTTTCGGCCACTTCAGATTGCATGGAGGCGTCTGCCATTGCACAGAGCAGCTAGGGGAGGTGTGGAGAGAAAGAGCTCTGCGCACCTAGGGCTGGCTCTGGACATGCTGAGACATGGCAATTCAGTGACAGGGACTTGAGCTGTCACCCTGAGCCCCAAAAGAGACTGCAGACACCCTCAGCTCAGCCACACCACGCATGCGTGGGCTCTGAAAGTGCACCTAGGATGGGATTGCTAAGGACAAAATCAGTGTCACTGATGAGGACCCCACTGTGTTTACTCAGCAGGCCCTCGCCCAGGACGGAGGGATCAGGCCTGCAGCTGGGTGGTGACATGGGGCCCAGGTGAGATGAGCCAGGCATGGTACTCAGTCACACTGCCACCCAGCACCTCAGTGCTCCATACTGGAAGGACAGAGGACCACACAGCACTGCAAAAGGCCAGCCAGGCACATGGGACAGACCTGAGATGGATGGCGAATGGTGAGCTACACATGGCGAGATGTCACGTCTGTCGGGGATGGATCGGAGTGAGCCGGCATAACCACACCTCCTCATAGATAGATACATTTTTGAGATACACAGTTTCTGTTTCATGGAAACGGCCAAGTTCAGGGGTGGCTGGAGCAGTTCATAGCCCCACAGAGTCAGCTTTGTGCATCCCACTCACCCGAACTCAGTCACCTCAGCTGTTGCTGAGAGTCAGCCTCGTCAGGAACATTTACACCGCAAGAACTGGCAGGTGCTACGCACTGGACCTTCTCTTGCTCAGAGAGCTGATTAAGAGGCACGTACTGGTCACACGTGACATGCGATGCCTGGCAATTGGATATTTCTCGGCTAAATTATATAACATCAAAGGACCGCATTGAGGACAGTAGTCCCAGAGTACACTGCCCAGTGTTCCAGCCAGCATTTACTAGAGAAACAGATACAAGACACACAAATACATAAGAACTGACAAGACTGACTTACAAGGGCCAATCACAGTCAGAGACAGAAGAGGGGAGAGGGTCCAGCTGCACACTGGAGACCCAGGATCCAGCTGAGGGACTGGATATACTTCTGCAGCTCACTGCAGTGTCCAGTATGGGTCTGTATCAGGAGGCTGATGGGTCTGCGATGGACAACTAAGGGTCTGTGTGGGAGGCCAGGAGGTGACGTCCAAGGTGAAGGTGAAGATTGCAGCCCCTCCAAAGACGTGGAGGCAGATTCATCCTTCTTCGCTTCCCCTTTATACCATCCGGTCCACGAGCCTTCAGGGGTGGGTCTTCCGTACTCCAGGCTGCGGAATTGCTGAGCCAGTTTGTCGAGCTGCGTTTACTCAAGTTGACACAATCAATCAACCATCACACCTGGTGACATCCCAGTCCCGGCCTGTGTGAGAACGTGCTGCGATGTTCACACAGCAACAGAATCGCTAGCAATGCGGTTCCCAGGCTGTGGTCCCCATGAGGGGAGGCAGGACCGTGCGTGTATTTGTACATGTACGGTGTGTAGGTGCTTTAGAGAGCTCCATATTCAAGATAGATAGAGGATGTATTTTAATTTGTATCTTTAATTTGAATCTTATAATGTTGCTGTTATCCTATTATTTTTTGGTCTTCCAGAAAAGCCAATTTCACATGGTTTTATCTAATCCATAGCTGTGTGTGTGTGGTGATCATTAGAAAGTAACCCCAGGCTGAAGTCAAGGAGGAGAGGCAGAGATCTGGGGTCTAAGAACCATCCGACCACTCCTAGCTGTGTGGCCGGAGGCAGGTGGCTGCCCGCTCGGAGCCTCTGTTCCCCTGGGAGGGCACTGAGATTCACGCCCTGGGCCACAGAGGGGACCACGGAGGACTAGGCACAAAGTTAAGCCCAGAAGCCGCCTCTGGGTACAGCACTGTCCCCAGATGGGTTGGCCCCAGGTGGTCACAGTGGGTCTCTGGGGACCCCACCTGCATAAACACTCAGCCTGGGGACAGCGTGTCTCTTCCTGGTCCCCAGGACTGATGAGGTGCCAGCTGACAGATGTCCCAGCCCTGCCACGTGCTGAGTCTGGCTGAGGAGCAGCCTCCCTGGGCCATCAATCAGCAGAGCAGTGACTGGCGCCTGTCCCCAGGCAAATCCATCATCGGTCGCCTCGTCCCCAGGTCCTCAGGACCTTGCAGCGACCTCCCTCTGGGAGGGGCCCCTCCCCAGGGTTGAGGCAATGTGTGGCCGGGGCTCTGGGCCTGTGCAGCTGCGTGTCTTTGAGAGGCCCTGCGTGGGCCTTGCTGCGTTCCTGCGGGTTTAACCTAAGAATGTTTAAAAGGCTCTGAGAAAAGAAAATCTCCAGGCCTGGGAAGAGAGATTGCAGACCTGCTCTCTACAGAAAGCAGCTCTCGGGACCCTTGCCTAGGTGGCCAAGGGACAAGTACAGCTCCCGACTCCAGCTCTGTGGCTTTGGGCCAGCTCTGACCTCTGAATCTCTGTCTCCTCATCCGGGTGGGGACATTTGGGGCCGTGCAGAGAGCCAGGGGTGGAAACTAAGAAAAGGGAGCAGCAGGACAGCCCGGGGTGTGGCCTCAGCCCAGCCCCCTGTGCACTCACCAAGGCCAGGGCCTCTCAAGGCCTCTCCTCCTGAGACTCCCATGGCGAACAGTTTGGGGACTGGCAGGAGAGAGAAAGAGCAAGAACTGTCATGAGAGAGACTGGCCAGCCTGCTCACTGACCAAGAGGGCAGCTGTGTGACCTCAGGCAGGTGATCCACCCTCTCTGGGCTTCACTTCATCGTCAGGCCAGTGAGGATTTCCATGCCAATCTTGCAAAGTTGCAGTGCACGGAACCGCCAGGCACATAGCAGATGCTCAGTAAACAGAGGCTGTCACTGTTTATTATTTTTGCTTAGGCGAGCTGCTATTTCTGAGCCAGTTAGAGTCAACCGGCTTCAAACCCAGCAGCTGTTGGCCAAAACCTTTCTGGCTGGCTTCTATATGCCCAGCAGTTTGAATTCAACCCATGGCTTTTGGAATTCTTGCTTGAGTTTCACTCCTAGTTATCTGCACCATGTTTGGCTGTTCAGATCCGGCCCAGCCAGCCGGTCCTTTGGAGGATGGCGCTCTGGACTGCAGGGCACAGACTGCATCTTCACGGTGACAGAGCAACCAGGTGCAGAGTGAAATTCAAGCTCTTCTTTGTGACAATGAGTGTGTGGCTTGTGCGGGAACCCTGGCTTAGCCTTAGAGGCAGTAGTGTGTTCTCTGCCTACATTTTCAGGGGAGAGAGAGGCACAGGCAGCTTGGGCCCCTGTGCCAAGCCCATCTTTTAAAAAAAAGAGCCATCAGCTATGCACTGGGGGTACAGTATGGCGCGCTCGGCTGGCATTTGCAAGGCCCCGGGTTCAATCCTCAGCACTGCAAAAATGAATAAATAAAAATAAAAAATTCCGTTGACCAACTGACCTAGCACCGGGTTGTAGAATGTTCCAGATGGGTGCCTGAACAGCACATACTCTAGAATGTTCCAGCGGAGGCCTGGGAGGCTGCAAATTCTGTAACCAATACTGGAATCATCCTAGATCTGCAGTCATGGAACACAGAGATTGTCGGGTCCGTTCCAAGCAGCTCCTGTCCTCACTGCGTGCGCCTCGACTTCTGGCTGTCAGGTGGATGCAAAGGAGAATAGAAGAGCTCAGGAGCTGAAGCGGAGGGGAAGGAGACCGTGTGCTTGGGCTCCATCAGCAGGACCCGGAGAGACTGGAACAATGTGGGGTTTTTCTCCACCTCTGCTGTGTGACGCTGACTCTCTGATTGCCCTCTCTGGGCTTCTTGCACCTAACCTGAGAAACAGAAAATAGATATCACCAGTTGTGCAAGGCCAGTGCCCAGACTGGGTTCCCTGCCTGGCACACGGGAGGCCCTGAAAATGAATAGTGAATGAATGCGTTTCTCCCTCCTTCCCTGCTCCAACTAATTTTCTCAAGGCGAGCCTTTGATTAGAGAAGTCCTCTGTATCATTACAGAATGTTCCTGGTACGAGTAACAGCTACTATGCGTCTGATTTTAAAAAGCATTGATCTCTAGCCCATTGCGATCCTAATGAGGCAGAGAGAGCGTCATTCCCACATCCACAGCCCTCTCTGGAATGGCTCTCCCACCATGCCGCCCTGGGGCTGACAGCTACTGCAGGCGGATGACACCCAGCACCCCAGGCCGGGACCAAAGACCCAAAGGCCCTGTGGACGGGGCAGGTAACGGAAGGCGAGGTGTGGGGTGACCTGGAGGGGTCTCCACCCCGCCCACAGGGACGTGGCCTGTCAACTCCCAGCAGTCGTCACTGGAGAAGAGGCCAGCCTGGTACAGCGCTCTTACAATTTTCTGAAAGAGCCAAGTCTAGATTTTCACGTGAAATGGCCTGATTTTTAAGGGTGGCAACTAAGCCAATAATTAGAAAGGAAAACTTCCAAGTGAGGCCAGCAGGAGATTCCGCAGGGGGGACTCAGTCATTGAGGTCAGCTGGGTGCAGGGGAAGGGGTCTGCGGGAGGGGACAGCCCTTCCCCAGGGAGCCCGGGGCAGGGGCGGGTGAGGGTGGAGGCAGCTTCGACTCTGAGAAGCTCTCACTTCTGATCAGAGACGCAGAAAGAGGCCAGGACGCCAGGTCCCTCCCTGGCCCCGTGCCAAAGCATGCCGGTGGACTTCATATGGACAGGTGGCCTGGAGGGACCCTGTCACACTTCCCTACAAAGTCTTGAAGTGTGACAGCAGGGCTGGGCAGGCGGCCTGGGCCAGGCTGGCCGAGCAGGGCTCGGGTGGCTGCATGGACGCAGGCCTCAGAGTGTCCAAGTCAGAGCCTCCCAGGGTTTCCCGGGCCCTTCCCCCACTCGCAGTTGGGAAATAGGGGTTCAAGGGCGAAAGGACCGTGTCCAAGGCTAAGCCAGGAGCTGGCAACACTGACAAGGGGACAATGAAGTGGGGAGGGGACACCAGGCTGGGATGGGAATGGGCCGGAAGCCCCCTGCTGATGACCCCACCCGCCCTTCCCACGTCTGCGGTGAACCGGGCGGGGGCTCCCCACTCCAGCCCCGGCTGCCCTTTGAATTAGCCTTCCGGCTGCTGCGCGGGTTCATGGCCCATCCACCCACCCGAGCAGCCCAGAGGGGTGTGGTCCGGGAGGGTGGGGCCCCGAGCGGACTGGAGGATGCCAGGGACACAGCGTCCCCAGCTGCCAGCCCATGGGGTCCCCCGGGAGCTGGCACAGAGCAGGGGAGGACCAGGTGCCTGAGGAGCCGTGGCCCCCCATCCCTGACCCTTATCGGCCTCCTGACTCACGGCACACAGCCAGTTTTGTCTCAGTGTTAATGAAATCGGACCTTTTTCGTTGCTGACTTTAACATTTGAAGGTTGAAAGACAGGTGGTTGACTCTACACCATGTCATTTCCACCCCCATCAAGGTTGGCATCGTGTCCAGCCGGAGATGATCCCTTTGCGTCCCTGTCTATCAAAGCCACCTTTTCCCTAGAAGGTAACGCCACTCTGACCCGTCACCATCAATCGGTTTTGCCTGCTCTTGACTTTCATGCATGTGGAAGCAGAGGGCTGATGGCCTGGGGCAGACCGAGGTCCAGAGACGGCTGTGACCGTCCCTCCCATGGCTCCTGCTCTTCTTGCCAGGTGACAATCTCCTCCTACGGAGTAGTGGCATCCGTGTCCCCTCCCCTTGAACCGAATGGCTCTGATGACAGCCCCAGCTAACAGAGTGCAACAGAAGTGACACTGTGTCTGCTAAGTAGGTCGTAATGATGTCCTGCGTTGCGCCATGCTCTCCTGGGACTCTTGCTCTTGGAAAAGCGCCATGCTGTAGGGGGCACAAGCAGCCCGTGACAGGAGGGCCTGAGAGGAAGCCACCACCCAGGTGACAGCCAGCAGCACCTGCCACCACCAGAGGGATCTGCCCCACGCATGCTGCCTGGTACAGAGGCGGCCACACGTCCCACCCAAGGCACTTTTGTGAGTGGAAGAAACCACTGCTCTTATTTGATTCCATCAACGCTGAGGTAGCAACACGTGACTGCAGTGTGTCCTAAAAAGAGGGTTGATATTCAAGTAATCTTTTACCTTTGCATGTAAAGAAAGCCATGGTGTTAGTCTGCACAGGAGAGAGAGAGAGAAAAGAGAGGGAGAAGGAAGGAAGCAGAGGAAATACTCATCTTTATTTTTAGAAGCACTGGGTTTGCTGTGTGCATTAGCTGGGGCTGCTCTGACAGCGTGGCTGACCTGGACGGCAGACACGGATTGTCTCACTGGCTGGAGACTAGGAGCTCCAGGTCGGGGTGGCAGCAGGGTCACTTTCTTGTGCAGGATGCAAAGTGAGGATCCATCCGGCTTCCCCCCTTGGCTTGGGATTAGCCCGCATCTCCCCACACCTTGACGTCGTCTCCCCCAGGGAGTGTCTCCCTGTCCTAATGTCCCCTTTCTATAAAGACGCGAGTCCCTTTGCATCAGGGCCCGTCCTAGTCCTCCGTGGCCTCGTTCATCTTGACTTCCCCTGCCAGGATCTTATTTCTGGACGAGGTCACATTCTAGGTACTGGGGCTGAGACCTCAACATGGGAAGGTGGCGGGGGCTGGGGCGCAGGATTCAGCTATAACAAGGCTAAGTCCCCCGAGGTCCAGGCCAGGCCCCCTTACTGTCCCTGAGGGCCCCTGCAGCAGGGCCAACAAGAGGACCAGGAGCCGGGCCCCTAGGACCGAACCAGTGAAGCCCGGCCCCTGAGAACAGGTGTCCTTTGGAGACAAGGGGACACTTGGCCTGTGTGGCACTGGCCCGTCCGTACCCAGCAGGGAGGGGGACGGAGCAGGGGTGTGCAGATGGCTCCTTGACAGCCCCCTCAGGCCTGCGAGCTCCCGCAGGCCCCGGCCCACCGCCCTGGCCGCTCTGTCGTGTTCTCATTCAAAGAGCAGCCCTGAGATTATGAGGAAAAGGAATATTTAAAGGCGCTTATTAAGGACACTCGGAAGGCCGCTGGAATGTCAAACAGCTGCGCGAACCCCTAATTTGATGATCTACGTGTTAATGAATCCCAGACATGCAGATTAAGTTCTCCTTAAACTGCACATGGTTTTAAAATGTGTCTTTTCCCCAGCATGCCTGATTCAGAACCAGGTTGGCAAACACCTGGGAAGCAGGTCCACGGCCCTGGGGACAGGGCCAGCGCTGGCCGGGCTGAGCTAGTGGACGGGATATAAAAGACACACGGAGGGAGAGGAGAGCGGTGTCATGCGGGGACCAGTGCACGCCATGAGGGCAGCTGCCGTAGAGAGGGACCTCTCGCCTAGTGTCCTTGCATTCAGGTGAAGGAGCGTCAACAGGGGAGACCAAGAATGAGGGAAACATCAGAGTATAACAAAGGCTGCTGAAGAAGCAAACAGCAATGTGTGATGATGGGGCTGGAGGTGGGAGAAACCTAGGAAAGGAGGGCATTGGAGAAAAGAGGAGAGGCTGAGAAACAGCATGTGCAAAGGCCCTGGCATCCAACAGACCCAGCAGGAGCCAGGAGGTGGCAGGTAGTGGACATAAGCACCAGAGGACCCCACAACAGGAAGTAAGAGTCCTCCAGACATCCACAGAGATACATCAGAAGACACATCCAGGGATCGAGGTGAGGGCAGAGAGAGCGAGTGACCACACTCGTCCATCCACTAGGAAATTAAAACTGTGCACAGCAAGATGGGGACAAGAACACTGCTGCACGTGACTTCAGGGCGTCTACTTACTGGCTGACCCTTCGGGCGATGCTGTGACCTTGGATGGGGGACAGGATGGCGTCGCTGTAGGCCTAGTCTCCCCTGCTCGGCAGGGTTCCCTGGGCCCCTGAGGAAGAGCGAGTGGGTACATGAATGAGGGAGAGGACGCTGACCCTTCGGGGCCTCCTGCACACCCCGCCTGCCCCTGTCAAGGCGGGAGCTGGTCCCACACTTTCACCACCTGCAGTGGCCAGGGCTGGGTGGCCCCCAGCCAGCTGATGGTGACAACCTGACGGATTGGGAGCTCTGAGGGAGGGAGGGAGGCTTCCCTGCGCCCCGCATCCGTTTTTATTTCTCTCTGAACCTTGAAAGGGGAGGGTTCTGCCATGTCACTGCTGCCTGCTGATGATGCCTGGAATTGTCCCAAGTCTCTTATCATTGTCCTTGCTCTGAGTCCTGGGACCCAGAGGCAAGTAGCAGCACTCACTGGGAAGGGGACACTCGCCCGGTGCAGATGGCAGCTACTTTGAGAGGCAGTGATCCCTTTGCTGGGGGTGCGGCTGGGCCAAAGGGGGGGAGAGGGCTTTGGAAGGAGGCAGGAGGGTGCTTTGGTCATTGACTGGCCATGTGGCCTCGGGACCCAAGCTGGGTCTCCTCAGCATAAAACAGGTGCAGCCGCCAAGCTCCCCCTGATGCTGGAACACAGCGAGGGTGCAGGGACTGGTGGCCAGATGTTTGATCATGTGCCACAATACCCCATATGGGACTGCTCTGGACATTTCTGTGAGGACCTCGACCCCTCTGCTCCCTGGTCTCCGGTGCTCCCCCAGTGTCCCTAACATGCCAAGGGCAGACTGGCCAAATTTGGAGAAAAACCAAGTCAGGACAAGATCATGGCGTCACCATCCTCTGGGCCTGTGACCTGGACAGGTCATTTGCCCCCTCTGGGCTCTGAGCCTTCATCTGTCCAGCGGCGGCATGGCCCCTGGCTGCCTGCATTAGCGCTGAAACTTCGTCATGTGTCAAGTCCTGCCCTGGGCATCTGGTCCACAGCAGACACAGCAGGTGAGAGTCACGGTCATCTGTGGGGGAGAAAAGTGACCACGGGACTAGGGGTAAGAATTCAGGTGCCTGGGGCCAAAAGCAACAAGGCGCCGGCTCACAGGCGGGGCGAGCGCAGACCAGCACCCACAAAGCCTCTGGTTTTGTTTACCTCTGCCTGGCCCCTGTGCAGTCACTACAGACCCAGGCAGTGGTAGCTCTACACGCTGCTGGACGCCAGGGCTGGGTGCCCACTGCTGCCCTGGACGCCCCCACAGGGGGGACGGTACAGCTCAGAGGGGCTGCGTCCACTGCCCAAGGTCCATGCGGAAGCGGCAGAGTCCAGATCTGAAGTGGGTTTTAAGAGATTCGAAGCTGACCCTCCCACAGCACGCCCAGCCTCCTGCTCCTCACTGCGGAGTCACTTCCCTGTAGGGAACATAGGGGTGCCCTGAGCTGGGGGGTCCCTCTGCACCCCCACCTCTGCACTCCCCTCCTGGACTATCTGGGGCACCCTAGATGCCGCACCCCGCTCAGGCTACCCACCCCTATACCTGACCCAGGCCCAAAGAACAGGTCGCCCCACACCACAGTGACACTGCTGGCAGGGCAGATATGTGGACCACGGGTCAGAGGGCTCGGCCACCTGCTGCCCAGTTGGTCAGAGATGAGGAATCCAAGGTGGCTCAGACTTGCTCACCTGCCCCGCCCCCTGTGCCCTGTCCCCCTTCCCGGCACATCCTCTAATCCAGGACTTTTCGTTCAGAGAGAGGCCGCTTGGTTTCTGTCTGCCTCCCACCCCTGCGTCACGGCGCAGGACCCACCTTGTCACAGCACATGGGTATCTATTTGCTGCCTAAGACGTGGGGGGCTCCCCATCTCCAGGGGAGGCAGTGGGAGCCCTGGAAAAGAGCACTGGAACCGGGGACCCTGGAGGCAGCTTGGCCCACGTTGTCCCCTTCTCTACAACCTGTGTCTCTAGTCTCTGGAGAGCCCCTGCGTGGTCCTAACCAGCGCATGCAAAAGAAATGCAAATGGCGATGCAAAGGCCCCGACAAGCTGCCTGATCCACACCCTGAGCTGAGACTGGGGAGAGGGGCGCAGGGAGGACCAAGGTAGACCGCTGGCCCTGACCCAGACAATGGGTACCTGGGGTCTTCCGGGGGCCTCCCTGGCCCATGGATTAGGGCCCCTCCTGTCTGTTCTGCAGAGAAAGTGAAGCAAATAGGTGAGGACAGAGCTGAGAAGAGACTGCGCCACCACGATGGGGGTCTGTGTTCCTGCAACCCTAAGCAGCAGGAATCTGCAGCCCACTTTACAGATGAAGAAACTGAGGCTCAGCCAGGATCCCACTTTACAGATGAAGAAACTGAGGCTCAGCCAGGATCAATGACCTACCTAAGGCCATAGAGCTGGAAGATGCCAGGGCTGGGTGGGTCTCCCGTCAGCACTGCCCATCTGAGCTTCTCTGCCGTGTGGCCTTGCCCACCCCGTCCTCACCCCTTCCTCTCCTGGCCTCCCCACCTGTGCAGGCCCACGCAGCTCCACAGAGTCCTCTGTTCCAGAACCTCACTGTCCATCGCACAGCCACCCCTCCCTCACACCTCCCTTCTTGGGCCCTCTGTGGCAGGCAGGCTCTGTGACCCTACATCTGGGATGCCACCACCTCTCTAGCCCCCATCCTGGCCTAAGCTACCATCTCTCACCAGAAAGACACCTGTCACCTCTGCCTTCCTCACACCACCTCCTCCTGGCAGCTTGCTGCTCATTAAGCCATTTCTGCCCCCGGGCCTTTGCACCTGCTTCTGCCTCTGCCCAAAGCCCCATGCCACTGGTCATTTGCTTGACAATGTGCCCATACAAGGCCTCAGCTCTCAATGCACCCTGAAAAGGGGCCCCTCCTCAGTACCCCTTATCTCCTCCTTCTGTGTATGTCCCCTCCATTCACAGCAATCTGTGTGTGTCCTTGTTTTCCGTTTGTCCCCCTCTCTCAAGGTCTCACCCACAGGGCAAGGATGTTGTCTCTCTTGTTCCCTGTTTCCCCCCAGCACAGAGCAGGCACTTAATAAATATTTGTTGAATAAATGAATAGATCAACTACTCAATTGAGCCAATCGATCATGAAGGAGGACTTTATACTTCTGAAGAGGCTCTGGGTCCAGCATTGCCATGGAGAGCCAGTGGCAGCATCCTGGAGAGGCTATGGGCACCACCTTACCATCATTTGGTCATATGGCCAGTCAACAAACACTCGTGGGGTCGGTCACACAGGAATCAGACAGATGTACCCTAAAGCTGAAACTGGGATGCGGCTGTGGGTGGCCGGCTCAGGCCCTCCAGGCCAGGTCAAGGCCCCCGAGGAACACCGCAGCTGACGCCCTGGGGTCCCCTCTGGAGCTAGCAGGGTCTGCTGGGTAAAGCGCAGACAGAAGCTGATGTTTAAAGCTAGGGCGCCGTTGGGGGACCCCAGCCTCTGAGCCCAGGGCAGAAGCAAATCCAGCCACCATCCCCTTTACATATGGGGAAACTGAGCCTTATGAGGCACAGTGAAGGGATTTGCCCAGGGATCTCAGAGAGGAGACCAGAGTCCCCACCCTCGGGGACTCCCCTGGGAGGGGAGACCAGCGCCAAGCCCTGGGTGCGCTGACTCGAGCCACCGTGAAGCCCAGGCCTTGACTCTGCTGCCCCCTGGTGGTAGTAGCTCCACACTGCAGCCAGGTCCCAGGGCAGCCCTGGAGAAAGGAGGTGGGAGGTGGGAGGTGGGGAGTGGGTCCCAGAAAGAGGCAAGGGCTTGGCCTCCCCAGGCTGCCCCCACAAACACAGGTCTTGGAGCTCCTGGGGAGAGGGGGCGGCAGGCGGAGGCAGGAGCCAGAGAGCATCACAGGAACTCGGGCTCAGGCCGACTCAGCTCTAGAGAGGGCCAGCTGGGCAGACTGAGAATGTCGGCCAATCCTTGACCACTGTGCACGCGCACGCACGCGCGCGCGCGCGCACACACACACACACACACCGCCGACACCCCTGGGAGCCTGTCTGACCCTGCACACACCTGCCCTGTCCCTAGGTTTGTCTTGACCTGCAGGACTTAACACCAGTGACACCATCTCAGCCCACGGGTTGTGCCTTAGCTGAACTGTGAGTCACGTCCCTCTTTAGGCCACTCCACGGAGCTCCGTGGCAGGGTGACCTAGCACAGAGGCCACATGGAGGAAACCAAGGCACCCCAGCTGACAGCACAGCCCCGGCGCAGCCGGAAGCCAGCACCAGCTTGGGCAGGAGCCTGGGGGCTCCAGGGGTGAGGGGTGCCAGCTGCTGACCTGGGTGGCCGCAGAAGGAGCGGGAGCAGGGGTCGGCCGTGAAGGAGATGGCTGCTTTGTGCCACTGATTCGGGGGCGGCTTGCTCTGCAGAAGCAAGTAACCAAAACGGAGCTCTGCCCCTTCGAAACTGCGTGACTTTGGGTGTGTCACTGAGACCCACTGAGCCCCAGTTTCTGCATGGGGCAGCAGTGCATAGGGCAGAGTACTGCCAGGGGTTAAGGGAGGGAGTGCGGGTCAGTCACCAAGCACCTGAAGCCACCAGCCCAGGGCCTGGCTCCGAGCTTGGCCCACCTGGGACTTTGCATCCTATAACCCTCACCCAGGGCCCGGCTGAGGTCAGGACTCAGTTCTACAGCTGGGAAAGCAGGGAGGGAAGAAGCTTCCCCAAGGAATGTGCCCATCACAATGAAGAAACTGAGGTACAGAAAGGTTATTGTGTCGTTTAGGTAGTAAAAGAGCTAGGATTCAAATGACATAATTAGCACAAAATAAGACCGCTAATTATCACCTGTCATCACCACCACTGCCACCACCATCACTGCCATCAGCACCGTCATCATCACCATCAGATAGGAAGGGCCTTGAGGTCAGGCAGGCCCAGGCCACAGCAGATCCATCCAAGGCTAAACGTGGGACTAGGACGAGTCACTCAGCCTTTCTGGGCCCCACGTCAGATTACTGAGCGCCTGAGCCCTTCCAAGGCACCCCAGACCCCGCTGCACCCCCACCAGAACCAACCGAGGCCAAGCCCCCAGAACTGAGTCATGGGCCAGCCTCAGGCTTCAGGAGCCAGGGCGTCTGCCCAGCTCCCGGGCTAACAGGCTTGGAAAGAAGCCTTCCACCAAGGGCGGCCACCCCTGTCCTCCAGACTCGCCTTGTCCTTCACTGCCAGCACAGAGCCACTCCAGGGTGCAGAGTGGGGATGAAGAGTCAACCCAGGGCCACCATGCAAGGGATCCACTAAGGCCTCCCTTAGTCACGGGTGCCTCTGCCTGATGGCCGCCTCCACTGGCCATTAAGAGTACACAGGGGTCATCACCACCATAACAGCTAATCCTGAGTGTCAGATTGCTCAGAGCGACAGACACCTAGAGATGTGGCCGATTATGAAGGCCCTGACCTCGCAGAGAATTCACCCAGAGATGAGTCCGTGGCTGCAACGAGGAGGGGACCCAGCTGGAGACAGCACGACCCGGGGACTCTGTGGTCCTCGGTCCTTCCTCTCTGGCTCTTCCTACTGCTTCCTGGCCACCACGAGGTGGACCGCTCTGTTCCACCACCCTTCTACCATGAGTCTCCAGCTTGCCCCGGGCCTAAAGACACCAGAGCCAGCTGAGCAGGGACTGAAGCCTTTGAGCTGGAAGCCAAGATAAACTTTCCCTCCCCTCAGTTGCCCTTCTCAGGTATTCTGTCACAGTGACGCCTAACACGACGTAGACGCAGACGCAGTATCAGAGAACTGAGGTCCACGGCATTATGCACAGGAGCAGGGCTGTAGCTCAGCGGTGGGTCCTTGCCAGTATCGCCAAAAGAAAACAAGAATTTCAGTGTCGCTGTTGACCCATGACACTTGACTGCTTCCCAATAGCCCACCACGTCCTGTGCAAAAGCCCTAGGAACGTCCTATGTCTCCTCTGCAAGGGTTTACTGAGCACCTACGATGTGCCTGGCAATTATTTGAGCAGTTGCGAAGCACAGGGACAAAAACATAATGTTCCTGCCTGTGCACAGCGGGTTTTCTGGCAGGAAAAGGAAGAAAATTAACAATAATAAATAAGGATATTATGCACTGGATGATAAAGGCAATGGAAAAAGACAAACCAGATGGAGAAAGGGGACTGCACTTGCTGGGCAAATCTCAGGTGTAATAAGGTGGACAGGGTGGACCTCCTTGGGAGGTGATATCTGAGCAAAGGCATGAAGGAAGTAAGGGGATGATCAGAGTGACATATGGGGAAGGGACAGCCTGTGCAAAGGCCCTGAGGCAGGAGGGAGCTGCCATGTTCCAGACAGCAAAAAGGCCTTCATGGCTGGAGCAGGGGAGGAGGAAGAAGCCTTTTGAGGGTGCTGGTTTTGCCATGGGGGCAGCTGCGGTATTGTGCATGAGCATGGTGGGGTCTGATCTGGCTGCAGAGTGGGAAAGGACAGGAGCAGCAAGACCAGGAGGCCACGAGGGACCAATCCAGGTGGTGCCGGGGAGGTGGGGAGAAGGGACCCGAGCCCTCCTGTGCTGTAGGCAGAGCTGGACTGCAGAGCCTTTTCAGCTTCCCGGCCCCTCTGAGAGCAGGGCACAGTCGGGGCACAGCTGAGCCAGGGAGGCAGGGAACGCCAGCCTCTCCCTTCCCGCTCGGCCATGCGGCACTGAGGCTCCAGAGAGCAGACCCTGCCTCGGGCAGAGGGCAGCGGAGGGGAGGGAGACCCGCCTGCCCGGCACCCCATAAAGCCAGCTGGAGCGTGAATTGATGGTCCATTACCAGTCCAGCGCCCAGAGCAACTGTGTCCCCAGCAGTTTATAAACTCGTAAAAATGCCGCGGTCATGGCCACACGCCCTGCCTCCTTCGCTGAGAATGGATGGGCTTTCCCAGGGAAAGAGGCACTCGTGGCGGGGCACCCCTGAGCAGGGACCTGACGGGACACCTGTGTCCCCTCCACTCCAGCCCCTGCCCTGTGACAGGGCCCCAAGCTCGGGGCTCTGACTCCGTTTCTCACGGCCCAAGGAGGCCCACGGGGGAACAGGCAGGACAGGAAGAAGACGCGCGGCCTGCGGCCACCCGGTGTCCCACACATCTGTGCTCCTGATGGCAAATGAAGGCCCTAGTGCCAGAAGGACCTGCCGCAGGTCACCAGCCGGCCAGCCTTGCACACCAGGGCAGTGCCCTCCGAGACCGGGGGGCTGCCTCCCTCAGGGGCTGGCCCGGCTGTGCCACTGTTTGCCATCTGATGCCCCTGTTGGCACCCTTGGCCCCTGGCACAAGTCCAGCGCTGGGCTTTAGGAGGGCACTACGGCCCGAGTCCAGGCGGGGACACAGGAAGTTAGAGAACTGGCTTGAGGTCGCACAGCTGGGCAGTGGCAGGGCCAGGCTTTGATCGGCCCTTCCAGCCAGCCTGACCGGGCGCTCCCCCTGCAGGTCCCCACCTATCATCAACCCCGAGGGTCTACGGGGTCTTTCTGCTGGACTGGAGAAGAGATGGCCGGGCGATCCCCGCCCCCCAGGCTCTGTGGAGGCTTCTGCTCCTAGTCCCGGGCGCCGCTCCCCAGGAAACGGCCCCTTCCGCTCCACAGCCCGCACGTCCCCGTCTGTCCCAGGAGGGACGTCCTGAGGGCGCGGCCCGGAGGCCCAAGGCGCGATGCAGCAGCCCGCACCCGCGTCAGGCGGGACTCTGGCGCCACCTCGCGTCCTCCCGCAGCTCTGCGGCCGGAGCTGG
>PVJX010039241.1:0-15875 GCA_004027295.1 Dolichotis patagonum
CAGAATGGGACATAAGAAAGCATAAATTTCAAAGCTAGACAACCAGAGATCTTCACTATCTGTCATATTGTCTCTTGTTTTCTTCCAAATGGTTGTCCTTATCTTTGCATATGGAGAGCTCATACTAAATAACATAGCCAATCTTTTCACAAGATGTGTAGTTCACTGGCTCCCACTTGCTAGGCAGGGGGGAGGGGGAACACGGGATAGGGGATAGGACGACATGAGATGTCTGATCCTCAGCCCACACGCAGGCAGGATCACAGTCGCCCCCCAGAGATGGGAGGAGCTCCTTGTTCTCCCCACACCCCAAGTCAACTGCATGGTGTGGGTCCCAGTGCACCAGGGTCTCTCTCCTTCAGGCTGCCGAAAGTCTGCCCCACTCTCAGCTGCCTCCCAGAGAGAGGAGGAGTTCCTTGTTCTCCTGGCACCCCGAGTCAACTGCATGGTGCAGGTCCCGATGCGCCAGAGTCTCTCTCCTTCAGGCTGCCAAAAGTCTGCCACACTCCCAGCCGCCCCCAGAGGGGGGGGTGCCTTGTTCTCCCAGCACCCCAAGTCAACCACATGGTGCAGGTCCCGAGGCGCCAGGGTTTCTCCCCTGCAGGCCCCATAAGTCCGCCATACTCACCTGCTATTTCTTTCTGATGAATTCATTCCATTTCCAAAGTTCTGAAATGGCCAACAGACCACAGAAAGAATTCACTTTAGGCTCCTGTTTGAAAAGAGCAGCTACAATGATCTGCTGGCCTTGCTACAGGGCCATAGGCCACTTTCAAAACCCGATCTCAAAGTTTTTTGGCTGGGAATATAGCTCAGTGGCACAGTGCCTACCTGGGAAGCATAAGGTCCTGAGTTCAATTCCTAGTACCAAAAAGGGGGAGGTTAAGCGTTGGGCATGTAGCTCAGTGTGACGGTCCTGTGAAAAAAGGGCTAGAGGGACTTAATATTCCTTCTAAGAAGACATCCAGATGGCTAACATGCTCATGAAAAACTGCTCAACACCACCAATCATTAGGGATAATGTAAATCCAAACAATATTGAGATACTGCATCACACTCATTAGGAGGGCCAGTATTAAAAAGCAAACTAACAAAAATGAGCTGGATGGGGTGGCAGGATCCCCAGGTTCAAGGCCAGCTTAGGCTGCCTAGTAAGTTCAAGGCCAGCCTGGACTATATAACGAGACTGTCTCCAAAAGAAAACAAGTAAGTTTTGGCAAGGATGTGGGAAGATTACAACTTTGAGTATGCTAGTAAGAATACAGAATGATACAGCCATTGTGGGGCACAGTGGCTTTTGAAAAAACTGAAAGAATTACTGAGCTGGGCAAGGTGCCTCATACCTGTAATCCTACCACTTGGGGAGGCTGAGGAGTGGAGATCAGCTAGACTTCATAGCAAGACCTGTCTCCAATGAATGAATGAATGATTGAATGAATGAATGAACGAACGAACAAACTACTGTTCACACATGTCCCTAGGAGTGGAATCACGGGATAACTGGTGGAAGCAGCCCATGTTTTCCCATCAGCACATTCATACCATGGAACATTACCCAACATGCTGTAAATGGATAAGCCAGAAAGACACTGATTTATTTTTCTTTCTTTCTTTCTTTCTTTCTTTCTTTCTTTCTTTCTTTCTTTCTTCTCTCTCTCTCTCTCTCTCTCTTTCTTTCTTTCTTTCTTTTTCTTTTTTTCTTTCTTTCTCTTTCTTTGTGTGTATGTGTGGTAATGGAGAGTGAACCCAGGGTGTTCACACCGAGCTATATCTCAAGCCTTCAATACATTTTTTTTCTTTCAATTTTTGAGACAGGGTCTAAGTTGCCTGGGCTGGTCTTGAACCTGTGGTCCTCCTGCTTAAGTCTCTCAGAGTACTAGGATTGCAGGAGTGGACTGCCATACTTGGCCTGAAGATGTTATTCTATGCAAAAAAGCCTGTCACAGAACAGCTATTTTATGATTCCACTTACAGGAGATAGCTAGAAGAGTCAAATTCATAGAAACTGAATGGTGAGGTTTCTTTAGGACTGCGAGAAAGAATGGAAAATGAGTTGTTTTTTTTTTTGTTGTTGTTGTTTTTGTTTTTTGAGACAGCCTGGGCTCACTATGTAGCCCAGGCTGGCCTTGAACTCACATTGTAGATCAGGCTGGCCTGGAACTCCTAGTGATCTTCACGCCTCACCCTCAGGAATACTGGGATTATATGCCCTGCCAGACTGACTATTTAGTGGATACAGAATTTCAGTTTCATAAATGGAAAAGTTTTGGCAGTGCATGATGGTGATAGTTGCACAACAGTGTGAATGTACTTAATACTACTAAACTGTGCACTTACAAAAGTTAAACTGGGCATTGTGGCACAGGAGGCTGAGGTAGGAGGATCACTCAGAGTCTGAGGCCAGCTATACAGTAAGTTCAAAGCTGTATATAGTAAGTTAAGGCAGGCTCAAGTCTATATAGTGAGACCCTGGCTCAATAAAGTTAAATTGGTAGAATGAAAAAGAGAGGACAAAGGGTAGAGAAAGAAAAAATGAATTAAAAACTTAAGAAATGCTAGATTGCAGTTAAGGAAAAAAAAAAGATTTTCAAATTAGCTACAGAGTGTTTCACAATTAAAGTGATGCTTTGTATGTCAGCTGCCTCACAGATTTGTTCTCGTTTGTCCGATTACAGAGGGAAACGCATAAATATGTAAACTGCTTAAATGTTAAACAGTTGTGAGGAACATTTTGTGAGAACAGATATAACTTCACAAGGAGGTTGGGTGAGAACTGAGGAAACTGGAGCTGGAGCTGGCGGCTCCACTGTGATGCAGGATTGAGGCGCACCTTTGTCATGTCCTCGGCTGAAATCATGCCCTCCTCCTCCAGCAGCCCTCACACACAACCTCTCCCCTGGCTCCCCACCTCAGTCAATGGAAATTCTGCCTGTTGGGATGCTCAGGCCAAGGCACTGGGGTTCTCCTGCCTCCTGCTGCTCCTCTGGCGCCTGCAGGCTCGCCCTCATGGGGGCCCCTGCCTCTCAGCTTGACTGCTCTTCCAGCCGGTGGGCTTGGTCTCCCAGCTCCTGTGTCAGCTCCCTGCAGAGTACTCCCAGACGCCATAGTGACCTTCATGTCACTCACCCTCAGTGGCTTTCCAACATAAAGGAAGAGCCACAGTCTTTACCACATGCCTACCACAGCCCTGTCCTCCTCTGTGCTTCACTCCTGTACATGGTTGTAAACACTAGCTGTTTCTCTGCCTGGAATGTTGTTTCTGATATAATACTTAAGATTTTCTCTTTGCCTTCCCAGTGATTTGCTTCTCATAGTAATTTTTCTTTAAGACAAGGTCTTCCTATGTAGTTCTGGCTAACATTGAATTCACTGTGTAATTCAGGCTGGCCTCAAACTCAGTGATCCTCCTGCCGCAGCCTCCTGGGTGCTGGGATTACAGACATGTACCACTGTGCCTGCTATTCTCTGACTATCTTACCTTAAATTTTACCCTTTCCATTTTTCTGAACTACTTCTCTGTTTTAATTTTTGACATTGCAGTTGTCATTTGCCACTTTCTAATTATTTGTACAGTTTAATTATCCATGTTGTTTATTGTGTTTCCCCACTAGAAGAAGGTAGATACCATAAAGATAAATACTGAGTGGGACAGGGTTGTTTTGGTCCTTGCTTTGTCCCAGCACGTAGAACAGTGTCTGGCTTACAGTAGATACTCAGTAGCTACTGAGTCAGTAGCTACATGAGTCAAAATGAATGAGTCATTTGTTAAATACCTTTGTTCCTCATTGGTGAACTTACACAATTTGAGGAATCTGTAGAAAAAGCAGGCCTAGCCCTACAGCCTACTGGCTTTGGTTCTTCCTTTACAAAAAAAGAGCTAGTAATAAAAATATTGTTGAGGCTGGGGATATAGCTCAGTGGTAGTGTCCTTGCATAGCATGTACAAGGCCTTGGGTTCATCCTTCAGCACTACAAAAATAATTGTTCAGATTAAGAGACAAAATATTTTCATTGCTTTGTAACCTAACTGAAGATGTTAATAAATGTATGATGAACAGATGCAGAAGATTGAATCCTACCCATATTTCTTTCTTTGTACTCAACTAAAAGCAAAATGGATCAAAGATCTAAATATTAAAACAGAGCTATACAGGGTGCATCATAATCCCTGACTTGAAATTATACTAGAAGGGCTGGGGATTTAGCTCAGTGGCATAAGCGCCTGCCTTGCAAGTGCGTGGTTGTGAGTTTGATTGATCCCCAGTACCGATTTTAAAAAATATACTAGAAAGCTACAGTGATAAAAACAGTGTGGTACTGGCAAAAAAAACAGACCTGAAGATCTACGGAACAGATTAGAAGATGCAGAAACAGCTGCAGATAAGCCACCTTATCTTTGACAAAGGTGCCGAACACATTTACTGGAAGAAAAGAGCTCTTCATTAAATGGTCCTGAAAAAACTGGCCATAAACATGCTGAAGTTTAAAATTGGACCCATGTCTTTCACTATGCACTAAGCTAAAATTGGAATAGATCAAAGATCTTAATATTAAAACAAATATTAAATCTGCTAGAGGGTAGAGTAGGTAAAACACTTGAAGACACTGGTGTAGGCTAAGACTTTATGAACAAAACCCTATTTGCACAGGAACTATCACAAAGAATCAACCACTGGGACTCATCTTACTGAAAAGATTTTTTTTATTATTGGTACCGGGGATTGAACTCATGACTGTGTGCTTGCAAGGCAGGCGCTTATACCACTGAGCTAAAACTCCAGCCCTACTGAAAAACTTTTGCACAGCAAGAGAAACCATCAGCAGAGTGAAGGACAACCCATGATGTGGGAGAAAATGTTTGCCAGCTATTCCTCAGACAAAGGATTACTATCGAGAATGTATAAACAACTAAAAAATATCAGCCCTTCCAGGTGTAAAAACCCAATCTAAAACTGGCCATCTGAGATAAATACATACTTCTCAGATGAAGAAATACAAACAGCAAATAAATATGTAAAAAAATGTTCAATGTCACTGGTCATTTGAGAGATGCAAATTAAAACAACACTGAGATTTCACCACACCTCAGAAAGAATGGGTAGTATTAAAAATCAACCAATAACAAATGCCGGAGGGGCTGTGGGTGAAAAAGGAACTCTCCCCCACTGTTGGTGGGAGTGCAGACTGGTGCAACCCCTGTGGAAATCAAGTGCGGAGACTCCTCAAAAGCCTAGGAGCTACCATTCAACCCAGCTATTCCCCTTCTGCATATCTTCCTAAAAGAATACAAAACATCATACCACAACAATATAAGTGTACGCATGTTTATAGCAACACAATTTGTAATAGTTAGATCTTGGAAACAACCTAAATGCCCATTGACTGAGGAATGGATAAAAAATATGTATTTTCCTACAGCGGAGTACTAAGCCATAAAGAAGGATAAACTGGAGACTTCTATAGGTAAATGGATGCAACTTGAGACCATATTCATAAGTGAAATAAATCAGATACGTGTAAATATCATATTCTCACTATTGTGAGAAGCTGAAAGAAGCCACGTGTATTTGTATATGTATATAAAAAAGACAGGATAGTTATAGAAAGCAAATTAAAAATAAAACAGAGCCAGGCCTATCTGAACCCCAGTACTGGAAAGGCTGAGGCAGGCAGATTGCCTCGATTTTGACGCCAGCCTGGAGTACATTTGTTCAAGGCCAACCTGAATTACGAGTGAAATCTTGTCTCAAAAAGCAAAAAACCCAGGAAATTTATTTTAAAAAATAAAATATTAAACCAGAAAAACTTTAGGTAAAACTCTGGAAGACTTAGGACTGGGCAAGAACTTTGTAAAGAGAACCCCAATTTCACAACAAAGGAAACAACCAACAGAGTGAAGGGACAACCCACAGAATGAGAAAAAACTAGCTGGTTCTGGTGGTGCAAATGCCTATATAACCGCAGCATGCCAGAGGCTGCGGCAGGAGGATCATAGCAGGTTTGAGACCAGCCTGGATTATATAGTGAGGATCCCTGCCCCCAATGCCCAGCTATTCCTTGGACAAAGCACTAACATGTAAAGAACTGCAAAGAAGTAGACCCCCACCCAAGTAGGGAGCTGATTACTTTTCTCCCCTACCCAAGTAGGGAGTTATCTTGGTTACTTTGTTGAGACAAAATACCTGACACCCAAAATTAGGGAAGAGAAAGTTTATTTCTTACAATTCTGGAGGTTTCAGTCCATGCTCAGCTGGCTCCAAGGCAGGGTGGCATGGTGCAGCCGCCATTTATGGCTCACTGCAAAACAGCAAGAGCAAACTGCACCAGACAGAAGACATGCCTTCTTCCCGCCCTTACACTGTGTGTCGGCCCTGCCCCTGGACGAGTGTAGCACTCACACCACCAATCCCATGCTAGATGATGAACCAATCACAAACACTGGATTCAACCTCGTCCATGATTGCGTGAGGCCATCCAAATACAAACCATAATAGGAGCTAAGTGAATAGACACTTCTCAGAAGTTCAGATGGCCAATAAATACAAGAAAAAAATGTTCTAAACATCTGGCCATTAGAGAAAAGCAAATTCAGACAATGCTGAGATTCTATCTTAGGCCAGAAAGGCTACCATTGAGGAATCAAATAATAAACAGTGATGAGACTGTGGAGAAGAAAGAATCCTTCTATATTGCTGGTAGTAAAGGCCAGGGATTTAGCTCAGTGGCTTAAGTGCCTGCCTGGCAAGCGGGAGGTCGTGAGTTCGATCCCTAGTACCAAAAAAAAAAATAATAATTAAAATAAAATATATTGCTGGTAGGAATGTAAACTATGGAAGTCATTGTGGAGATTCCTTAAACTAAAAATAGAAATTCCATTTGACCCGGATATTCCCCTTCTAGATATCTTCCTGAGTTAAAAGCATCATACTATAATGATACATACATACCCATGTATATAGCAACCCAACTAAAAATTGTTAAATCTTAGAAGAGGCCTATATGTCTATCACCAGATGAATGAATAAAGCAGTTGTGGTTATTATGCACAATAGAGGATTACTCAGCTATATAGAAGGATAAATTTGAGTCATTTGTAAGAAATGGCCACACCTTGAGACTATAATAATGTTAAGTGAAATAAATCAGATAAAGTTTAAATATTGCATCGTTTCTCTTGTATGAGAAACACAAAGCATAAATAAAGAGCAAAATAAAAGATAACACAAACAGGGAGATAGATTTTTTTTTTGTAAATGGGAAGGAGACTAGGAAATGGAAAGACAATGAGAAGGAGCTATAAAATGAGATGTGTCATCTGCACCAACTCCCTATGTTGAAGGTGATAATTATGTACTGTAAACACGCCCTAATAAAAATGAAAGTTACAATAATAGATGTAAGATTTGGATGGTGACCAGTGTCTGCATAGAAAGTCCTTAAGGTTCAGTTGCATATTTACTTTTGCTGCTGAATCATCTGCTGTTTGGCTGTCTGCCCCTTTTGCTGCCTACCTAGGTGGTTGTGCAGCAGTATTTTAAATGGACGTGATTGGGCCATACCTGGTCTGTTGTGAAAGAGAAATGCTTCAATTGTAGTGCACGAAACTTTAGGTGAAGATTCAACAGTGAACTTTATACAAACTGAAGGAGGAGGGGTTTTTTTGTTTTTGTTTTGAGAAAACTAATTTAGGACCTTGTCGCTGCACAGACCTGGCAAGGCTGGGCCTTCGGTGACTTCTGAGCCATGTATGGGGGTTGAGAAGGTGCGTACATTATAAATTTAAGTATTAAACTCCTTATAAGTCTTCATTGAAGATGTTTGATTTCTGGCTACTGAGTTAATATTTCTGGTCTCCAGTTTGCTGTGAAAATAAAAGGTTATTATGCTACTGCTGCTGTTGCTGCTTTTAATGCTGAGCAACAAAGATACAGTATGTTCTCTTACACTTGGTAGCATTTTAAACATGGAGAGAAAAACATGTGCTTTCTGATTTTCTTACTGCTGTTAATTTCCATTCAATCAGTAGCTAGTCTGAGAATGAAGCTATGCAGCAATTTGAACAGGGAATTAACTACTAACGGCTCAAGAAGAGTGTCAAGAATGTAGAGTTCCCGGGGACGGTGGGGCATGGCTATAATCCCAGCTACTTACCAGGCTGGGGCAAGAGAATTGCAAGTTCATGGCCAGCCTGGGCAATTTAATAAGACTCTTTCTCACAAAAACAAAAGTAAAAAAGTGTAGCACATTATTCCCTGGGTTCAACCCCCAGTACAAGAAAAGAAAACAAATATAGGAATGATTTAGAAAGAAAACAGCTGAGCATGGTGGCTTGCTCCTGTAAGCCCAGCACTCAGAAGGCTGAGGCAGGAAGATCATTGTAAGTTTGAGACCAGCCTGGGCTACAACGTGAGCCCAAGGACAGCCTGAACTATATAGCGAGACCCTGTGGGGGAAAAAAAGACAGACAGACAGACAGACAGACAGACAGACAGACAGACAGACTCCCTCAGGACTGGGAAGGCATTCCCAAGGAAAGAACACATTTGAAAGAGTGTTGCCCTCCTCTACAGCCGGCTTGGTATCTTGGCAGTCTCTGTGAAATGATGAAGATGTATGCAGCGTTCATGTGGGCTGACAGGAAGCTGAGGTGGGATCTGTTAGCCAGGTGTGCCCGGGAAGATGCCCACAGGAATGCCCAGCAGCACTGGTCAGGACGAGCATCACTGAGCGCTCTTCACACCAGAAGGGCACCATGCAAGCAGCATAGAGAACTGGATGAGGAAGACAAGTCCTCCCTCAGTGCCCTCTCTACTCAGCTTAACCTCATGCCCGGTGGCAGAGGAGAAATGTTATGGGTCTCACTCAGCAATTACAAGTAGGGCGATCAAGGCTGGATTTGGAGCTGAAGGGCCATACATTAATTACTGACAGTCTGTCACTTGGCTAGCTTCCATTTGTTCTTTTCCTAGATACATTTGCACTCCCATGTAACTGTTTCTACACATCCAGTTAGCTGTCCTTAAGATGAAGAAGTTCTCACCATTGTCCTAAAATAGTCCCTGTGGTCATTATCTCCATTGCTAGCTCTATTTATCACTCTTCAGTTCCAAGTTTCATGGAGCATTCTGGTACCAAGAGACTCATACAGTTAACCTGTAATACTAGAAGAAGGAAAGAAAAAAATGGTTAGCATATACAACTGAAACATAAAGAAAAACATATAAGACAGTTACAGTTGTCATTTCTGTAATTAATCACAAGGCCATAGTCAGTGGCTTCTTTCTTCAGTCACCCATGTCATGTTTTCTTTGCCCTCAGGCAGAACCTAGGCTGGTTGGATTTCTTTACCTGGAAGTCATCCAACTTTCATGTTCTCATTCACATGGCTCCTGTTTTTTGGGTCTTACAGTTTTGCTTTAATCTTGTTTTCTTTCTTTCTTCTTTTCTTTTCTTTTCTTTTCTTTTCTTTTCTTTTCTTTTCTTTTCTCTTTCTTCTTTCGTCTTTTTGAGACAGGGTGTCTCTATGCAGTTCAGGCTGGTCTTGAGCTCACTTTTGTACCCCAGGCTGGTCTAGAACTTGCAACGATCCTCTTGCCTCAGCCTCCTGAGTGCTGGGATTACAGGTGTAGTCATTATTTTTAACATGGAAGTGATGAGAGGTATCTTGAGAATTCCCCTGGGTTCAAGACTTGAGTCTTTGTTGCTTTTATTAAATAGCCACTCAATCTCCCGACACTTATCTGTAATCATTACAGCCCATAGGCTCAAGCTGTAGGTTCAGTGGGATGAGGAGCCCCTGTTGGCCATGTGGCTGTCTCATCTAATTTAATTGAACCACTGTTAGCACAGTGGTAGCTCTTCTTCCTAGGGAGTAAAACCTCCAAATTAGGAGAACTGAGTTGTCAGAGTGGAAGTAAAAAGTCTGAGTGGAGTATTAGATGTCATAGTGGAGGGGCAGTGCTGTGGTAGCAAGTGTTGTGTGTGTGCGAAGCCCAGGGTTCGGTCACCCACACCAAAAAACAAAACCAGGAAAACAGGGTGAGCCAGGTGTGGTGGCACACACCTGTAATCTCAGCACTTTGGAGGCTGAGGCAGTAGGGCCATCACAAGTTGGAGACCAGCCTGCACTATATCACGAGAGCCTGCCACAAAAACTATCAAAACCCCCAAAACAAAACAATAAACACACAAAGTGAGTGGAACTACTTTAACTTCTACCCCTAGATTCCCTATCCTGCATATTTCTGTGAGGAAGATAGCAGCATGTAAAGGTCTCTGATTCATAGCATAGTCCCACCCTTTCAGTGTTGTCTTTCCCCTAAAACAGTAACTGAGTTTTGGTAAGTGGTTCCTCCTCTTAGTTAAGCAGCCATTGTGTTGGGGGAACAAGGTGAGACTGTTCCTGCCAGCTCAAACTATTCCACTGGGCAGCTTGTACCACTGGCAGAAGTGGTATAGTCATGCATGGACAGTCATACATGTTCCACCATGGTTCAAACTCCCTGGTAATAAGACCTGCAAATTATGGTCCTGTCATGAATGTGTGAATCCCATAGGCACAAGCCCATTTTTGAAATCCATTTTATTTGAAAGAGAAAAAATATTTCAAATAGAAAAAACAATGAAATCAAAACAAAATTTCTAAACATGTCAATCAGGGCACAAGCCCATTTTTGCACTTCGTAGCCCTGAACCGACATCCTTGGTTAGAAGCAAAACTGTCTGGAAAGTCACGCTGGAAGAGCAGCAGGATTTCTATAGGTCCTTGGCAGTGATGCAGGCAGAAGCATTATAAGGCAGAGAAGGCAAATCTATACCCAGAAGACATTTTATTTTGTCCATAAGGACAAACTTTGTTCCTTGCTCCACTCCCATCCCCACCTCTATGATAGAAGCCTTCCATTATAATGAGCTCACCCTGGAGAATGGTCTTATTGTTGGTCTGTGGTGTTGACAGATTAGTCACTTGGCAGAAGCTTTAGCCAGGTCAGCTTTGTTTAAGTGAAGACCATGCATTGCTTCTATGCCACTTTTTCAATCAATTTTTATTTTTTATTGGTATTTCATGGGTCAGTCTAGTGGGTAGGAAAAGAGTTTGATAGCTGTAGAGTATGTCATTTTGGTGGGTTTTTTTTTTCTGATTTTTTTTAAAGAGAAAAAAACCCCAGCAAAACAATCATGACACAGGATTTCAAAACAAGATAATAGGAATTTAACAATAGTGGTTATATTGCATATTGTTATCTTCAGAATAGTTGTTCAGATTGAGTATGTCATTTTGTCAAATGGATTATTGAGAACCCCACTTACAATATCCTTCAACAATTACTCATTTGGAACACAAATATCTTCAGTCTGTGCCCATTTGAGAGTTTCATCTGCCCATATTTCCCACAGATTTCCATGTCATATTTATTCCAACTGGCAAAATAGTAATTCATAACTGCTAAGGAACCAGGGAGTCAGTGTTTCTAACCATGTCTCACTACAGACAGAAAGGAAACCAAATGTACTGCTCAGAGTTCAGTCCTCCAGGAGGGATTTTCTTTACCCATTGTGCTTACTGAACTGGAGAGCTGCCAGTTTCTTAGACCAAACTTTGAGTCTTTCCCATGCATGGTCACTGCGACAGATTGCTCGCAGGGTCGCAGGGTCGGCGGAGAGGAGGCAGTACAAAAGGAGTGAATGCTGAAGGCATTTGAGCCATGTGCTACATAACTTGAGTCTCTGAGCCTGCTGGACTTTGACCTCTTAAACTGTTCGCACACCGGTGCTGCCCATGCCCAGTTAGAGGAGCTGGGCCTAGTAACATCCAGGGTGTATCAGAAACTCTGAGCACGTGTGTTTCACGGCTAGGCATTTGCACTCCACCAAGACCAGCAGCAAGCCTGAAGCAGTTTTTCAAAAGGTGAATAGTTTTCTTCAAAAGACATTGATTTTCTCCAAAATTCTGTGGATCTGGGCTGTGATTCTTTTACTCTTCCTTGCTAGAGGCTCTATTCACTTGCCCTGAACATTTTGGGTGTCATTGGTTTGCTGGATTATAAGGGCTAAGTGGCACTGGTTCACTGCAATATCTTAGTAAGAATGGGAAGTTCAAGGGGCTTCTACTTAGGGCTTCCTTTTATAATGACTCTTACTCTCTTGGTTACTTTTCTTGTTGCTGAGATAAAATACTAGCAACCTGATTTGCCAGAGTCTTGTTTGAGGCCCCACTGTAAACTGTTTACAGGTAGGCTAACTACCTTAGACACTTCATTAATAGGAAGGATCCCTGATTTTTTTATTTGCTGCTCTTCATCAAACCCAATGAACAGGATGTTGACCTGTTGGATTGTGTGACAGTTTTGGAATGTTACAGTGTTCAAGATCCCTGTGGAATACATTGTGATGGAGGAATTGATGGCACTCTTAGGCAAGTCATAGGCATATAAAAGGCAGGTAAAAATGAGGTGCTTCTGGTGATACTTGAAAACTAATATGGGAACAAAAGCATTAGTCAAGTTAGCATCAGGTGTAACTGGAATTGTTGGCTGATCGTTTATGATAGCCCGTATTCATTCACCAAGATGCACCTCATTTCTGCACAAATGAAGCTGGGGAGTTCAGTGGGAGTGGGACAGGTATATCTACTGCTGTTCTTTCAGATCTTTGATAGTGGCATTCAGCACTTTAATTTTCCTACTGGTTCAGTGCAATATCTTAATAGGGACGGGAAGTTCAAGGGGCTTCTACTTAGCCCTTTTATAATGACTCTTATTCTCTTGGTTACTTTTCTTGTTGTTGAGACAAAATACTCAACACGTAACGTTAAAGGAGGCAATGTTTATTTGGCTTACAATTTATAGAGGTTTCAGTTCATGTTTGGCTCCAAGGCTGGGTGGTATGGCAGAGGGCCATTGCAGATGAGAAACAATTCATGGCAGGCAGCAAGCGACAACCCTCCTTCTGTCCCTTATCTCCTGTGCAGGCTACTCATCTTTAGGGCAGGTAGCACTCACATCCAGGGTGGGGAAACCTTAATCCTAGCATCATTGAACTGAACTGTCAGCACCATATCCTTGATCCCAGCAGCATGCACCCAAGATCCAGCCACCTCCAAAAAGCCCACCTGTGACCTCAGTACGCTTTGGGGAGACATCTAGAAACAAACCATAACACTTAGCAATTGGGTCAGACAAGCGACTTGAAAGTTCTGCCAGTAGCCAAATATGTCTATTCAAATTAGTTTAGGAACTGAAGAAACAACTACAAATTAGGTAGGTCCATTGCACACTGTGTGCCCTCTGAGTTGGACTTGAGCTAAGCATTCCATCTGTTAACTAACCACTTAAGCCTTCATTTAACAAGAGGGTCACGGTGGCATTCTGGGAATTGTTAATCTCTGAGAAGTGTGGGTGCCCTTTTTCTCTAATCCAGTCTTGTGCAATCAAGGGATGTAGGTTTTCTAGTTGACTTGGATCTGGAAACTGGAGAGGTCCTGATTTCCAAGTCAGAGTTTAACTGTAAAAGTTGGAGGCTTTGTTGGCTTTTTGTTTTCCAATTACAGAGATTGATCTGATTTTTAGTAGGCTGCCTCCCATCATCCCTGTAGAGATCAAGAAGCTCACTTGAATGGTGGCATCCTCCATGGTAATGCTGGAGGTCGTGACACTTGCCAGTCTAGGTCCAGAGGAACAGATCCATACTGTGCAAGAGAACAACCATACAACTGTGTTTTTTTTTTTTTTTTTTTTTTGGTACCGGGGATCGAACTCACGACCTCACGCTTGCCAGGCAGGCGCTTAAGCCACTGAGCTAAATCCCCGGCCCTGTTTTTATTTTTTGTTTGTTTGGGTTTTTTGAACTGGGGATCGAACTCATGACCTCGAGCCTGCTAAGCAGGGGCTTGTGCCACTGAGCTAAATCCCCAGTCCTACTGTACAACTTTTTAAGGAGGAAATTACTCCCTCACTAAAGCATTTCCTAGTGCCTGACGGACCTCTTCTGGACTTCTTGGTCAGCACGGTTCACACATGAAAAATCCATCCCAACATTCTGCCTCCCTGCGCCTTTGGGCTTTCTCAGAATCTTGCCAGGAGAGCTTTGGCATCTCTGCCTCATTAACCATTGTTCATCCCAAATTTCATCAGCTGACTGCGTATTCTATTAGACCCATCTCCAGCTACATTAGGTATTCAATTCAGAATCTCTAGTAAGTGCACCTATGTTGTGTCAGCATAGTATTATACACCACCATCCTTAGACTCTGCTACCATATGTGGTCTCCAGGTTTCCATCGTTTTATTGTTTGTGTCTTTGATTTTCTTGGTGTGCAGGGATATGGGATCAGGTTGGTTGTCAAGCTGAGTGGATTAGACACACCTGGATGAGTGATTGGATTGTGTGATATCCTCACTAGTGAGTTAAGCCACCTGTGTCCTACCTGAACATGCTGGTAGGAGGTGGGGCTCAGATGGAGGCACTCACTGGGAGGTCCCTTTGGGGACAGATTTCTCCTTGGCCACCATAAAGTGAGTAGTTTTGCTTTACCACATTCTTCTACCATGATGTTTTGCCTTGGAGTCAGCAAACTATGGTTTGGACATTAATTTTCTTCTTTGTGTTTAGGGTTTCAATAACCATAAAATGAGAGTATTAAATGTACTTGAATAATTTGCCCTTCTTGGAGAATGGTTTTTCTTTCTTCAGAGCTGGAATGTCAGTCAGCTGTCACTGTCTGGAATAAATTGATTGAATGAATAGAAGCCATTGAGTATGGAATATGGATGAGAATGCAGTTTAGTATTCACATATAATTTCTACCATGGTTCTACCATGGTTGATTTTAATTATGGCTACTTAGAATTTTCCTGGCTTTAAACCAAAACTTTATTACACTGTAATTCAAATACTTTTATATGTAACTTTTTAAAGTAGGGTAGGTAGTGCATGCCTATAATCTTGGGAGGCTGTGGCAGAGTGGTTGGAAGTTTGAGGCCAGGCTAAGCTATATAATGAGTTCAGACTGGAGCACATAATGAGACCTTGTTTCAAAGAACAAAAACAGCACATGTCTGTAATCCGAACAGTGGGGAGGCTGAGGCAGGAGGATCACTACCAGTTCGAGGCCAGCCTGGGCTACATGGTGAGTTCAAGGCCTGCCTGAACTACATGGCAAGCATGGTGAGCCCCTGTTTCAGAAAAGCAAAACAGACAGATTTGTGTATGTGTGTGCGTGTGGGTGGGTGGGTGTATCTTGAGTTTTTGATAGAAAGGAGATATTTTAATGCCTTTTGGTAATAAAGAAAGAGCCTAGTTCCATATTTCTCTTAAGTAGAGTAGCTATACATCATGTCATAGATATGACAGTCCTGAGTCATTGTATCTGTCATTTGGATTTAATTATTAATGGTTGCTCCCTTTATTCTCAAGTGTCTTAGTCTACTTTGACTAGACAAATTTAAATCTTTGAATGAATAGTTCAGGTTATTGTAAATTTCTGTTGTGTAATAACCCTATATGTTTAGAAAATGTAAATTACACAGTGATTATAATTTTATATTCAGCAAAAATATATTTGTGGAGCAAAGGTGTTACAAAAATAGAATCTTAATTTTCTTTTTTTTTATAATTTTATTTAAAGAGGAAAAAACAAAACAAAATAAAACAGAATAAAGGGTAGCAATCATACAGAATTCCAAGGAAAAAAGGAAAAGTACAACAATAAAACCTAAGAAATTATTACTTGACTAATTACATACTGACTTCTTGGAAATAGTTGTTTAAATTACAAAGTTAAAGCATGTAAAGTAGACATTCAAACAGTGAGACTGTTAACAGTTCTGCTCCACGATCTGACAAAAACAACAATATGGTCATCCATCTTACCCACT
>PVJX010039242.1:0-15873 GCA_004027295.1 Dolichotis patagonum
CAACTTGAGACCATTCTCTTAAGTGAAATAAACCAAACTCACAAGGGTAAATACCATATAGTCTCCCTAGTATGAGATTTGATAAGAGTATATAAGACTTTATGGTAAGCATGAGTCCCCATCTCATAGCTTTGAAGTCTTTCAAAGTTCTCAATCATCAGTTGGAATGGTTTTATCCTGTTTTGTTTGACTATATCATGCGTGATGATATGAACAGCTGTTTTGAAGAAAACAAAACTTTATGACAGCTATTGCTGATTTAATATCATCCTTCTTAGAAGTCCTACCATGCGTCTTTTGTTCTACTACCATTGGTTCTATATATCACATTGTTTCTTATTGGAATTTGAATATGTGTGATAGTTTAAACAAAAACGTTTTTATCAAAAATGAGATATTATAGTACCCATTGATCATTTTCTGTTATTCGGTTCAGAAAGCCCCGTAATTCTTTCACTATATGCATGGCTTTATACTATTGTGTTATGTTTGATATTATTGTATTTGAAACTGTGCTCAACTATAGCAGAGTAAGAGATATGGTGTTAGCTACTGTTGATGTCCATTTGTCTTAATGTAAAGTACTGTGTTGCCTATGTTGTCCTCTTCTGATCTGCTCTGTACTGCCCCATTTTGTTTTATTCTCTTTCAAATAAAAAAAAAGATCAATGGAATAGATTGGAAGATACAACCACAAACACACTCAACCACCTTATCTTTGATAAAGGGGTCAAACATGCTCACTGGAAGAACAACAGTCTCTTTAATAAATAGTGCTGGAAAAATTGGCTATCCATATGCTGAAAACTAAAATTAGACCCAAGCCTATCACCATGTACTAAACTAAAATCTAAATGGATCAAAGATCTAAATATTAAAACAGAAACACTAAATCTGTTGGAAGACAAAGTCAGTGAAAGTCTTGAAGATATAGGGGTAGGTAGAGAATTCATGAACAAGAATCAAACCACACAGGAAATATTTCCTGGAATCAGTAACTGGGATCACGTCTTATTAAAGAGTTTCTGCATGTCGAAAGAGATTTCCAGCAGAGTAAAAAGAAAACCCACAAACTGGGAAAAATTTTTAGTGAACTGTCCTTCAGACAAAGGACTTCTGTCTAGAACTTATAAAGAATTAGAAAAAAAAAATCAGACCCTTGAAATTCAAAGACCCATTCCAAAAATGGGCATCTGAGATGAACACACAGTTCTCAGATGAAGAAATACGAATGGCAAATAAATACATGAAAAAATGTTCATCATCATTGGTCATGAGAGAAATGCAAATTAAAACCACACTGAGATTCCATCTTACCCCAGAAAGAATGGCCAGGATAAAAAAAACTACCACCAACAAATGCTGGAGAGGCTATGGGGGAAAAGGAGCTCTTCTGCACTGTTAGTGGGAGTGTAGACTGGTGCAACCACTGTGGAGGTCAGTCTGCAGATTTCTCAAAAAGCTGGGATTGGACATCCCATTTGACTCAGCTATTCCACTTCTGGGTGTATTCCCAGAAGAACTGAAAACATCATACCACAGTGATATATGCGCACCCATGTTTATAGCAGCACAATTTGTAATAGCTAGATCTTGGAAACAACCTAAGTGCCCATCAACTGAGGAATGGATAAAAAAAGTTGTGGTATTTTTATACAATGGAGTACTACTCAGCTATAAAGAATGATCACATTGAGATATTTATAAATAAATGGATGCAAGTTGAGACCATACTCATAAGTGAAATAAACCAAACTCACATGTATAAATACCGTGTAGTCTCCCTAGTGTGAGAAATGGTAAGAGTACATAAGATTTTATGGTAATCATAGTTCCCCATTACATAGCTTTGAAGCCTTTCAATGTTTTCATTCATCAGTTGGAATGTTTTTTTTTTCTGTTTTATTTGACTTTATTATGTGTGATGTTATGAACAGCTGTTTTGAAGAAAACAAAACTTTATGGCAGCCATTGCTGATTTAATATCATCTTGCTTTGAAGTCCTACCATGCTTTTGTTCTTCTATTACCATTGGTTCTATCATGTTGCGTCTTATTGGGATTTGAATATGTGTGATAGTATAAATAAATTTTTTATGGAAAATGAGATATTATAGTAGCCATTGTTCATTTTCTGTTATTTGGTTCAGATTGTCCTGTAATTCTTCCATTCTTTTGAATGGTTTTATACTATTTTGTTATGTTTGATATTATTGTATTTGAATCTATGCTCAACTATAGCAAAGAAAGAGATATTATGATAACTGCTGTTAATTTCCGGTTGTCTTGTTGTAAAGTGCTGTGTTATTTATGTTGTTCTGTTTTGATCTGCTTTGTTTTGTCTTTTGCTTTATTCTCTTTAAAATAAAATTTTAAAAAAGGAACATAGGTCATTTCATCATTTTAACTGGAAACCACAGCTACCTTTTAGGGCAATGGAGAGCTGGTAATGCTCTGTGAAAACTGTCGACAGATGCTGAGCACTTATTCATGGAAGCTATTACTATTATCCCAGTCATGCCCAGTAATCAACATAAGCTCTTGAATCTATTTATGGTTGCTTCTGACATTTCCACTTTTGCCTTTGGAAATCTGCTATGAATGTATTTGTAAATATAATTCCTGTGTCTTGCAAATGCAAAGGTGGAAAACCCATTAACATTACATTGCATGAAAGTAAAGTGTGCTAGAATCCAAGTGGTGTGAGTTTAAGCAGATTACTACTATGGGCTGTTGGTGAAGTCATAGCCAAAAATAATTTGGCAGAGGTAAAGCAGACTAGCACAGATTTCTGAGCTGGTGCGTAACACAAAGGTACTTCTCCTTAGATCCAAATATAGAGTTGACTCATGCAGTCTGGGGGAGACATCTGAGGGTTAAAATAATATCATCTAGGGGTCAGGATGACATCACTCCGGAAATGGTTCTCGTCTGTCTGGGTTGGGAGATTAGACCTTTTAGTTCCCATTTCTCAAGATTTCCGTCAGTAGAAATACAACCCTTTGGAAAGAGGCAGCTCAGCTCCTGCCAACCTAGACTTCCTGTAGTTGTGACTATTTTTCTATATCTAAGGCAGCCTCTATTCTCCATCTCAGTCATTCTACTAAAACTGGTATGAAAAGAGCCAATGGAAGCTACTAGGTTTCTCTTTGCTACCTGGCCCTGGGCATATTTGTTCACACTATTGGTCTGCTGTCTTGGCCTCCTATGCTTGTCTTGTGGTTCTCTGATAATCATCAGTAGGCACCTCCTCCCTTCCTTTCCTCCAAATCTCTCCCTTCAGAGTTCTCTTCAGCTGCATTTCAAACTCTTGCTGAGTCCACATGTCCTCTTGTCCTCCAGCTCAACCATTTTGGGTTCTGCCTCAACCCTGAGCCTCCCACTTTTTCTGTTGCTTTTGGATCACTCTGGGGCCATGTTTAAAGACTACTGCACACTCTGTGACCCATGTTAGCAAATATTCCTAACTCCATCTCCCACCATGGAGTAGGTGTGCCCTGCCCATGCTCCTTCCCTATCTGTCTCCTCTATGCCTCCCACAAACTTCCTGCAAGTTCTTTGAGAGCCACACAAATGTCCCTCAGCTTCCTCAGGATTGTTGCCTGGGTAATCACTAGCTTTCTCATGGTCCTTCAACTTTTTTTCTGTACTGCAAGTGCAGTGCTCCTCATACCTCATTGCTGTCTGGTTTGCACTTACTTGTCTGTTCCCTTTGGTGTGATCTCTTGACCTTCTTATTTGGGGTTTTTTTCCCGTAGTAGTAGTAGTTGTTGTTATTGTTGCTGTCTTTTTTGAGAAAGGGCTTCACTATACAGTTCAGGCTGGGCTTGAACTCACTTCATAGTGTAGGCTGGCCTTGAACTTGCTGCCTCAGCCTCTTGAGTGCTGGAATTACAGGTATGCACCACCACACCTGGCCACCATTTGACCTTCTTTATCTATTGTCACTCACACTGCCCAGCCCGATGTCTGGAAAAGAGTAGGTCCTTGGGCAATATTTCTCACCCTGAATTGAACCTATTTTACTTAACCAGATCCCATTGCTTCACTACCTAATATGAGAGACAGAGACAGAGATGGAGACAGAAACACAGAGGGAGAAAGAATATGAATTTCTGTCATCAGATCATTGTATCCTTGATATTTAGGTGTTTTGGGCACAGCTCTTTTCTTCTCCACTCCATATGTAATTTGACTTTGAGTGAAAGAAGGGGTGACATTTGTTCTTATGCATAGCCATTTCCCAGGCCTGCTGGTTTTCAAGGCAGAATGGTCATAAGGAAGCAGAAAGTCCAACCTGCCCAAGGGAAAGTCAGGCAGCAGACAGCAAGTTGGCCTCAGGGACCAGCAATGGAGGGTGCTGTTATTCTATGTCTATAGGACAGGAAGCAGAAGAGCAGCAGTGTCAGCAGAGCCTGGAGTCCATGATAGACAAAGACCAGAGAGCTGCCCAGAAAGAGAGCCATGTTTATAAAGGGACTCAAGTTAGCTGCAATTGTACTCCCTTTTTTTGGTGGTACTAGGGACTGAATGAATCTCCACCCCATGGAATTGCACACAGGCCCTAGTTGCGTCTGGAAGCAAAAGAAGCTGAGATTCACACTGCCACTCTCTTGCATTCATATTCCCAAATGTGCCTCATATTGACCAAACTCAAGGGCACATGAAGGTCAAGGGAACCTGGGCAGTGTATTCTTGAGGCTAGCTCTCCAGGGCACAGAAATGGTGGATAGCAGGTTCGATGGCAAAGAGCAGGCAGCATGCATGAGCACAAGACATTCATGGACACAATACTTATATAGAATACCTTCAGAAGAAAGGTAAGAAAAGGTTAACATTGGTTGCCTTCAAGAAAATACAGTGGAAGAATACATACCATTTTGCAGCTTGTGAATGGTTTGGTTAGGTTTGGTTCAGTGATGCTAGGGAGAAAACTCAGGGCTTCATGCATGCTAGACAAGCACTCACCACTAAAGTACACAGTCTGCAGATTGTCACAAACACCCTGATTCTCCTCTCCTGAGCACACAGGACTATGGCTCTCTGACCCCGTTGAGTTAGGTGCGTCTGAGAGTCCTAATTGACAATTGAAAACTGAACAGATGTGACATGAGTCACATCAAGCAGAACCCCAAAAGCCAGGGTGGTGCTGCCCCTTCCTTTTCCCTGCCCTGAGGACTAAGTGTCCATTCAGTGGAATCCCCACTACCCTGAGTGTCCATCCAGCAGGAACCCCAGTAGCCCAAGTCTATGGCTTTCAGGAGCAGACATTTCCCCTTACATCACCAATAGCACAGAGGAAAAACAGTGTTTGTTGTTTTATGTTGCTGATGCTGTGGGCTTGTTTGTCACTGGACATCTGTAGCTTGCCCTCACTGATAGAAGATTAAACTACATGACTCCTAACATTATTTTGAAAATCAAAACATGTGAAGTTTAAGAGTATTTATTCTTATCCTCCTGTATTAAAAACAATCTAATATTCACACCAACATAAATATCATTGATCATAGTGACATTATTAATATTAATTATGATTATTAATACTAAGCCTAAATTTGGCAACATATCAAAACTCAAAAATATATACATGTTGACTAAGAATTTTTACTTAGGGACTGATCCAAAGGACATTATCTACAATCATGGCTAAAGTTATTAAATAATTATTTTGTACTATGTACTATTCTAAGTGCTTTACACAAAGTAACTTAAATGCTAGTAGCCGTCCTGTGATGTAAGACCTATTATTATCTATTCCTATTGCACTTTTATATGAGGAGCCTGAGGCTTAGAGAAGCTCAGAAAGTGGCTTAAAATTATAAAACTTCAAAGTAGCCACTAAGAGTATACAACATAGACCAAAAGATTCTTATGAAGAAAGGAGTGACACAAGCTTTCTTTCAAAGGAACTAAGATAAACTAGTGGTATACATGAAACACATTAGTATATATGAAGATATTTTTGAAACTATTCAATTGTATTTCATTCTTCCACAAAATGAAAAATAATAGTATGTAACTTACAGCTGGACAGTGTCCTCAGCAGCTGGACTCCAGAGCCCAGGTTTCCGACCTGCAACGCACTGCTGTGCGCGGGAGGCCCACGCTGCTGCAGCGCAGTGGCAGCGGTCTGCGGTCGTGCGCTGTGCGATGGGCTGCATGTATGCAGTGTTCTGCCACAGGGTGCTGTCACTGCTGGCTCAGCGCCCTCCCTTGTCAGCGAGCTGTACCTTACCTTTGCTCTGTGTCTTTCCTGTCTCCAGGCCACAGGTTCCTGTCCTTTCCCAACTCCATTCCAGGACCAAGTTTTGGAACATGAGTCTTGGGGATGCACAACCCTCAGACAGCCTCTGTGTCCATTTTCAGATTAAGCACTTTTCTTTCTTTCAAGGCTGGAGATTTAACCCAGGGCCTCACATGCTGAGTGATGAGCCTACCACTGAACAGTACCTCAGACCCTACACATAACTTGTAAAAATGTGCCATCTTCACCTGCTAGATTTATAGAGCTTAAAAATAATACTTGTATTTAGGGTTTGTTCAAATGATCTAGATTTGAATTACACCAACAGGGAAAAAAGATGCATTTAGCTGTTGTTATTTTTTTAATTTTATTTAAAGAGAAAAAACAAAACAACCAAACAAAACAGAAAAAGGGTAGCAACAATACAGAATTCCAAAGGCAAAAAATAAAAGAACAACAACAAAACAAAAACAAAAACACTAAGAAATCTGCCACTTGATAAGTTACATACTGTCATCCTTGGAAATAGTTGTTCAAGTTACAAAATTAAAGCATACAAAGTAGACATTCAAATAGTGAGACTGTTAACAGTTCTGCTGAACAATCTAACAAAAACAGTAATGTGGTCATCTATCTTCCACACTTAAACATACATTTAGCTGTTGTTGTTAACAGAGCTAACAGGAGAGAATGGCGGGGAGACTTCCAAGACTATCTGGAAAGTAAAGGGTTCTTTGAGGCCTTTCACCCAACTCGTGGTTATGAGACTTGGAAAGCCTTGCAAGACAGGAGCATACTGCATCATGAGATTTCAGTGTTTTTTTAATTTGCATTTATCGAATGACCAATGATGTTAATTATTTTGTCATATATTTATTTGCCATTTGAATTTCTTTATCTGAAAATTCATCTCAGATGGCCATTTTGGGATTGGGTCTTTGAATTGGCGGGGCTGGATTTTTTTCAGTTCTTTATAAATTCTAGATAGAAGTTTCTTGTCTGAGGGATGGTTGACAAAAATCTTTTCCCAATCGGTAGGTTTTCTTTTTTACTCTGCTGGTGATTTCTTTGGATGTACAAAAACTTTTTAATAAGATGAGGTCCCATTTGTTGATTCTTTGGAGTCCTTCCTGTGCAGTTTGGTTTTTATTCATGAACTCTCTACCTCTACTCCTATGTCCTCTAGATTTCTACCTACTTTGTTGTGCAATAGATTTAGTGTATCTGTCTTAATATTTAGATCTTGGATCCATTTTGACATTAGTTTAGTGCATAGTGATAAGCATGGATCTAGTTTAAATGCAAACCACAGTGATGTATATGCACCCATATTTATAGCTGCATGATTTGTAAGATCTTATAAAGATCTTATTTAAAGATATAAACACAAACTTTTATCACTTGAAAGTTAAATACTTAATATTCATATCAAAAACAGATTTGAGAGTTGGGTGAGGAGTCTGGGGAGAATGAAACTGAGGGAGATTTGGAGAAAACAATAAAATTTGCTTTATTCCTAGCCAGATCTTGGAAACAAACCATATGCCTATCAACTGAGGAATGGATGAAACAGATGTGTTTTTATAAAATGGAGTACTATTCAGCTATAAAAAGGACAAACTAGAGGCTTTTATAGGTAAATGGATGCAACTAGAGGTCATACTCATAAGTGAAATAAATCAGAGTCACATGTGTAAACATCATATTGTTTCATTGATGTAAGAAACTGAAAGTAAATAAGATCCAAAAATTTACAATAGATACAATGAAAGGGAAGAAGCTGCTCAAAGGGAAATTATATTGTTTGATCAGTTCTGCATGCCTGTGTCTGGTAACCTGAGCAACTATTTTGAATATAACACTATACAATGTAACAACCATGGTTAAATGCCTATCATCTTGCTTTGAAATCCTGTATCACTATTGCGTTTGTTGTTGTCATTGTTCTTGTTGTTGATGTTGTTAATGTTGTTGTTTTGTTCTCATTGTTTCTTTGCTTGCTTGATTGCCTTTTGATATTTCTGTGCTTTTTGCCCTTTAAAAAAAAGAGCTGAGCAGTATATTCTATGTGAATCTGAGTGGGCTAGGAATAAAGCAAATTTTATTGTTTTCTCCAAATCTCCCTCAGTTTCATTCTCCACAGACTCCTCACCCAGCTCTCAAATCTGTTTTTGATATGAATGTTAAGCATTTGTTGTTAACTCTTTTTTTTTTGTACCAGAGATTGAACTCATGACCTCATGCTTATGCCACTGAGCTAAATCCCCAGCTCTGTTGTTAAAAGCTTGTGCTTATATTCTTAAACAAGATCTTTCTCTTTTAGTTATATATTAAAATATTTACAGATGAAATTATGTAACGTGAAAGATTTGCCTAAACAAGAAAGAGGACAGAGAATGGGAGATTTGGGTGATGTAACATTGGCTACAAGTTGGTAATTGTTTAAACTGGATGCTGGGTCCATAGGCATAGAGGGTGTTTGCTGTACTATTTATATGCTTTAATGTATATTTCAAAACTTTCATAATAAAAGTTTATTTTTAATCTCAAAAAAGAGAAGGACTGCAGTGTTTCAGAAACACGTGCAACTGTGAGTCAAGGCTCTGCCACTTACTAGGCGAACTATTTTGGAAAAGTGACTCCACATCTCTAAATCTCAGTTTCCTTTGTACAACAAGGTCGATGACATCTTGAATAAGTTCCTGAAAGGCTTGCCAGGTACTGTTGTGCAGCCTGTGAACTGCACAAAGCTACTAGTGCACTAGGATAGAGGGCTGACATCCACATGGGCTTGGACCTCTGGGCAGTAGATAACCTTGCAGAAGTACCTGTTTTTAATTCACACAAGGCCCTATCACCTGGGGTCATCTCAGGTCTGGCCACTGTGAGAATTTAAAAGAGATTACAGGTGTGAAGTACTTGGTGAGTAGTGATAAATGGCAACTGTGGTTGTCTTTTTTGCCCCACAGTCCACAGTAGGAGCCCTGCAGGACAGAGATGGCCACCAAGGCAAGATGGGGCTTCCCCTTCCACAGGCACAGGGGCCTTAGGGAGGAAATTGGCTCATTAGGCTCCGTGCACCTGAAAGGAGACCATAGATTCTAGCAAGTGAGTGAGTCAAAGACAGATCTCCTAGATCCACCTCTGCTCAGTGGCTACTGCCTGCGTAAGGCTTGCTTCCTTCAGACAGCCAGCACCCCCTGTGTGCCTGCTACCATTGGGAGAGTTGTAGACACACAGGCTGAGAGAAGCAGCAGCTCCACCACCATGCGTGCCTGGCCATCAGGGAAGCCTCAAGTGTAGCTGCTCAGGTCTGGAGAAGCCCAACCCATGTCCTGCTACCTCCCTGGGAACTTGGGGTCAGAGAAACTCAGGTGCCTGTTCCATTCCCCTACACTATGAGGAGCAGCCAACATGAGAAATGCCTGGGACCTCACAATGGGCTTGTTGGGAGGAACCCAGGAGAATATCAAGATGAAGCAGCAAAAGGCAATCTCAGAAGGATATTCTAGAGAGAGATAAAGATGGCCATAGTTCCAAGAACAGTAGCAGAGGAGGATCACTAAACTGGACAAGCAATTGAATGAAAGGGAAAAGTGGAGGGCCAACAGCAGGAGGATAGCATGGTAGAGACAAACCAATGTATGCTGGTTGTAATCATTAATGTAGATGGCCTCAGGTCAGCAACAGAAAGAAACACAGGGAGAGTGGGTCAAGATCCATCAATGTACTGTATACAAGAAACACATTTAACTCAAAATGAAATTCAGAGACTAAAAATCAAAAGAGAGAAAATAATTGTTCCATGCAATAGGAGACCAGAAAACAGCAAGGGTAACTTGCCCATCAACTGCAGAATGGATAGAAAAGATACAGTACTTTCATACAATGGAAAGCTACCCAGCTATAAAGTAGGATAATCTCGAGGGACTTGTAGATAAATGGTTGCAACTGAAGATCATGTTCATGGGCAAAATGGTTTGAGCCCATACAGTTGAACATGGAGTTATCATCCTAGCATAAAAATACTGAAGGAGTTAGTGAGACCCAAAAAGCACAGTGGATATTATGAAAGTGATAGGGGAGGAAACACCTAGGAGAGGAAGGTGGTAACCACTGTTAATTTCTTACTGTCTTGTGTTAAACTCTTTTATTGTTTTCATAATTTTTCAGATTTGGTTTTGTTCTGCCTTGTTTTGTTAGTTTTTACTGTGTCTGATGGTATGGGCAGCTATTTTGAAGATAAAGGGATTATCTTCCCATTGTGGTAACCATTGTTGGTTTCCTATTATCTTGTTTTGAAGCCCTATAATGCTTTCATTCTTTTGTTTAGTTGGTTTTATTCTGTTTTGTTTTGTTTTGCTTGATTTTATTATGTGTGATGGTATGGACAGCTATTTTGAAGAAAACAAAACATTATGGTAGCCATTGTTGATTTCCTATCATCTTCTTTTGAAGTTCTATAATGCTTTTATTCTTTTTATTGTTTTATTCTGCTGTGTTTTATTTGACTTTATTATGTGTGATAGTATGCTATTTTGAAAAAAACAAGGCATTGTTATCTTGTTCATTTCCTGTTATCTTGTTTTAAGTTCTGTAATGCTTTCATTCTTTTGTTTTGATTGGTTTTGTTTTCTATTGTTTGATTTCATTATATGTGAAGGTATGGACAGTTATTTTGAAGAAAACAAGAGACATTATGGTAACCATTGTTGATTTCCTATTGCCTTGTTTTGAAGTCCCTTAATGCTTTCATTCTTTTGTTTTGATTGGTTTTATTCTATTTTGTTTTGTTTTATTTTATTGTGTGTGAAGGTCTGGACAACTATTTCGAAGAAAACAAGAGACATTATGGTGACCATTGTTGATTTCCTGTTCTCTTGTTTTGAAATTCAGTATTGCTTGTATTGTTGTGTTCTGATTTGCTTCATTCTGTTTATGTTTTATTCTCTTTAAAATAAATAAATGAATAAGAAGGATCACCTAATACCTTACCCTAGGTCATAGGTAGAGAGGCCTATGTACAAACTGCAATAGTTGCATGTCGGTCTTGCAAGGTTTCCTGGAGCATTATAGTAAAAAAGCTCATGCTTTTCACAGCCAATTGGATGGAAAGTTCACCTTTGGGTGCCAGAATCCTGTACATAGGTGCCTGTGTGATGCCTCTTGGCAAGAAGGGAACAAGTGGGCTGCATCCCTGCTGGCCAGTGCACTGGCCACAGTGCAAGTCTCAAGCTCTACCACCATCAGTTTTGCCAGCTGGCTCTGACCTTGGGAGCACTGCAGGCAGACCCATAGGGTTTGCTTTGTCCAGGAGCTTCCTTGTGCAGCTTCCCAACATTTGTAGAACCATGGCGCCTCCTCAAGGAACCCAGCCACCCATACCAGCACCCAAGCCACTCATGAGTCTGCATTCCAACTTTAAATTTTAGAAACAATTCTGCCTCTTCCCTTTGTCCCTGCAGCTCTAGAGGGAATTACAGTTCCCCCACAGTTGCTGCCTGTCATAGCTCAGCTTTTTTCTGTCACTCATTGGTTCACCAAAGTTGGCAGTTTTATGTGGAGTTGATAGTTCTATAATAGTCTTTATTCAGGCAGCTTGGTGTAGTCTCTGTCTCTTGAAAGATGAAAAATGAGAGCAGTTGAGTGTCACAAGCTACATGGTCATTTCTTTCAGACATTGCTAAAACAGTCTTAACATCAGAATGCTCACAAAGGGGAGGCAACTTTCCCCAGACTTCCAAATTGAGGATCATTGTCTGAAGTCTGGAACACTCCAGAGGACTGGCTGGCTTCAAGGGCAGGCTCTGCTTAGGGAGTGCCTGCAGGAGATATAACCCAGCCCGCATGTTCTCCCCTCATCCTTTCTGCAACCTTTGGTGAACTATACCTGTGAAACCTGGTGGAGCCAGGTTTCAGGCACTGTGTGCACAACGTCCCTCAGCCGCAGCCTGTTACACAGATGAGCTCTGATGGAAATCAGGAGCTGTGAGGTGCTGTGAATACCTGATGGGGACTGTGAGGCTTTAGCTCCCAGGGGGAGGGTACAATAAGCTGTATCACTTGTGGCCATTCCAGAAGCTGTACCACCGATGTCTCATTTTCTCATGGTAGGGTAGGGGGTGGCACCAAGTGGGGTACAGCTCAGGTGAATGCAGCTCATTTACAGAAACAGAAAAAGAAAAAGAAAAAAAAAAGAAACTCATGCAACCCAAAAAGATATTTACAGACTTAAAAAAAAAATCAAAGGGCAAGAAACAATATTTCATGTACCAAGACCCTGAAAACAAGCAGGGCTAGCAGTTTTGCTCTCCAAGTAAACTTCAAGCTACAAGTGGTCAGAAGAGACACGAAGGTCACCACAGGCTAGTTAAGCGAATATTCCAACAAGATGAGATGGTATATGGAATGGTGCTGCCTGTGCCCTTCCTGGCCTGTGTTCAAACTTCTCAGAGATCTCTTCCTGGCCTGCTGCCTGTCCGTGGTGGTCTCCCATGGCTCTCTCACCCAGTCGCTGTGAGAGGGTAACTAACACTAGGAGCCTTTTTTTTAGATGTTCTGAGTCCCAGATTTAAATCATCAACTCCTCTCAGAAACGGCCTCTGGTCAAGTTCTCTCAGGCAATATGATGTGTGCCAGCGCTTGAATACTCTCTGGCTGTTACCGGTCATGTGAAGGGGTCTGCTTTGAGCAAAATGCCACCTTGCTTTTGCAGTTCACAAAAGTGGATTCCATTGCTATTTCTCCCTGGGTCTCCCAGGTCTGGCGCCTCCCTTGGTTCTGCGGAGCCTGGCTCTCCTGTCTGTGAGTCACCAAGCTGGGGAGAGAGTCTAAATCATTTCTTTCTTTTTCTCTGCATTGTCTTCCCTACTTCTCTGTATCTTCTAATTTTTCCTGTCAGTTCCCTGAGTATTCCCAATTCTCTTTTTTCGTTGACAAGTTGTTATTCTCCACTTTCTGGATTCTGGATCTCAGAGAGGCTGAATTTTGCTACTAATCACCACTCTGCCATTCTGTAAGAGGTGCATTGCTTTGATGGAATTATCAATGGTTCATATTGCTTATATTAATTTTTCAAACTCAAGATAGGTTAAAGCTGGAAGATTCTTAAATTGTTATTTTCTTCTGCCAGAATTAATTTTTGAGAAAATTCCTAGTTACCTTGAGCATCTGATAATCTTGAAATTATGGTTCTCAATAGTGAATGGATCATTTATTGAAGACAAGTCCTGTTCAAGAAAAATGCACTGAGATTAAATATGCACTGTGAATTTAGGAGACAGTTGAGTGTCATATCACAGAGCTATCTGTGTTGCTGGTTTAACCTGTAGCTTCTACAAGTCACACGGTACAAATCACTCTTTCTTCTAAGAACACTGCAGAACAGACCTCTCCTTAGCCCTACCAAGGTTTTCTTTATTCATCAAGGGTTAAATTTAGCTCCCTTGACTTGTACTTATTTTATTTTATTTTATTTTTATTTTAAAGAGAATAAAACAAAAGAGGGCAGAACAAAGCAGATCAGAACAGAACAATATAAGCAACACAACACTTTACAATAAGACAACCAGAGTAGCTATCAAAATATCTCTTTCTCTGCTATAGTTGAGCATAGTTTCAAATACAATAATATCAAACATAACACAATAGTAAAAAAACCATTCAAGAGAATGAAAGATTTACAGGACATTCTGAACTGAATAACTATGATCAATGGCTACTACAATATCTCATTTTCAATAAAAAGATTTGTTTATACTATCACATATATTAAAATCCCAATAAGATACAACGTGATAGAACCAATGGTAATAGCAGAGTAGAAGCATGGTAGGACTTCTAAGGAAGACAATATTAAATCAGCAATGGCTGCCATAATGTTTTGTTTTCTTCAAAACAGCTGTTCATACCATCACACATAATAAAGTCAAATAAAACAGAAAAAACCATTCCACCTGATGAATAAAAACATTGAAAGGCTTCAAAGCAATGAAATGGGAAATCATGATTACCATAAAATCTTATATACTCTTAGCAACTCTCATACTAGGGAGACTATACGGTATTTACACATATGAGCTTGGTTTATTTCGCTTGAGTATGGTCTCAAGTTGTGTCTTTATTTATAAATATCTCAATGTGACCATTCTTTATAGCTGAGTAGTACTCCATTGTATAAAAATGTTACAACTTTTTTATCCATTCCTCAGTTGATGAGCACTTAGGTTGTTTCCAAGATCTGGCTATTACAAATTATGCTTTATAAACATGGGTGCGCATATATCATTGTAGTATGATGTTTTCAGATCTTCTGGGAATATGACTAGAAGTGGAATAGCTGGGTCAAATGGGACTTCCAAACCCAGCTTTTTGAGGAATCTCCAGACTGACCTCCACAGTGCTTGCACCAGTCTATACTCCCACCAACAGTGCAGAAGAGTTCCTTTTTCCCCACAGCCTCTCCAGCATTTGTTGTTGGTAGTTTTTTCTATCCTGGCCATTTTTTCTGGGGTGAGATGGAATCTCAGTGTGGTTTTAATTTGCATTTTTCTCATGACTAATGATGATGAACATTTTTTCGTGTATTTATTTGCCATTCGTATTGCTTCATCTGAGAACTGTGTATTCATTTCAGATGCCCATTTTTGGATTGGGTCTTTGAATTTCGAGGGTCTGATTTTTTTTAATTCTTTATAAGTTCTAGACAGAAGTCCTTTGTGTGAGGGACAATCCATTAAGATTTTTTCCCAATTTGTGGGTTTTCTTTTCACTCTGCTGGAAATCTCTTTCAACATGCAGAAACTCTTTGATAAGGTATGGTCCCAGTTATTGATTCTGGGAAGTATTTCCCATGCGGTTTGATTCTTGTTCATGAATTCTCTACCTACCCCTATATCTTCAAGACTTTTACCAACTTTGTCTTCCAACAGATTTAGTGTTTCTGTTTTAATACTTAGATCTTTGATCCATTTAGATTTTAGTTTAATACATGGTGATAGGCATGCGTCTAGTTTTAGTCTTCTACATATTGGTAGCCAATTTTTCCAGCACCATTTGTTAAATAGACTGTCATTTTTCCAGCGAGCATGTTTGGCCCCTTTATCAAAGATAAGGTGGTTGAGTGAGTTGTTTGTACTTATTTTAACAATGGTTGACTCATAGTAATTCAGAAAGGTTTTTATCAGATCTGAGAGGCAAGCTCAGGATCACTTTTTTTTTCAGTTTGGCTAAATCAAAACAAAAGAATAATTGCCCACTAGTGTGCACTCTGCAGAATCCAGGACTTAGGTGGTGACCTGGCATTGGATTTTATTTTTTTTTTTATTTAAAAGAGAATAAAACAAAAGGGGGCAGCACAGAGCAGATCAGAAGAGGACAACACAGGCAACACAGTACTTTACATTAAGTCAACTGGACATCAACAGTAGCTAACGCCATATCTCTTACTCTGCTATAGTTGAGCATAGTTTCAATTACAATAATATCAAACATAACACAATAGTATAAAGGCATGCATATAGTGAAAGAATTCCAGGGCTTTCTGAACCGAATAACAGAGAATGATCAATGGGTATTATAATATCTCATTTTTGATAAAAAAGAAAAAAATTTGTTTGAACTATCACA
>PVJX010039243.1:0-15871 GCA_004027295.1 Dolichotis patagonum
ATTATAGACTACTGATGTTCTCCTATTCTCATTTTACATGATTCATAAACACAAATAGTCCATAGGTAGACATTTATATTTTTTCAATAAATAATTTCACTTGTTTTTGCAAGTATTTGTGTGCTTTGTGTCAAAATTATTACTGATTTTAGCATATGTTTTCTCTGGAAATTTGGCCAATCACTGTGTTAATAGAGTTAATTTACATATTCCTCAACTATTCCTTGTTTACTTTGTACTTTTTCACTACTCCCATATGATTTTTAATGCTGCAGGATTATAGAAAATTTTGATGTTAGGGTGTGTGAGGCTTCTAATTTTTTTTCAAAATTATCTTGACTGTTTCAGTTCCTTTGACTTCTCATCTACATGTTTCGAACAATTCATCAATATCCACCAACATATCCTGCTGTGGTTTTTGTATTTATTTAAAATTTGTGGGATTAATGAATAAGCTTGGTTTTTAATACAATAAAAGAACTTACTTGTTTCTATCTCTTCTAAATTTCTTAATGGAAATATATCTGTTGTGATGGTTTGGTGAGCATATGACCAAGATTCTAACTAAACTGATTAACAATGAAAGATTTATAATATTCTGTATACCAAACTGTGCCAGTATCAGCAACTCAAGTTTTCATTAAAAATTTCAGGACCCATGCTTTTTCTTTTGTTTCTGTCAGTCATTCATAGGGTGTTTACTGTTCCTTTCAAGGTCACATGATAGCTTCCACAACTCCAGGTGTCACCTATACACCGGACAACAAGAAAATGTGCATAGCCACTCTCTCAGAGTGTGGAGATAGTTCCTATAAGCCAATCACTACTCATCACCTCATTTTATTATCCACAAAATCTGCTGAAGTTTGCTTGTGATTGAGTTGAATGTACAGATTGATTTTGAGAGAGTGAGCAACTTCAAAATATTGAGTCAAATCCATGAACATGACATACTGCAGTCTGTATTTAGGTTTTCTTTGATCTCTTTGTTGGACTCTAATACAACATTGAATAATGTTATCTTTTATTTACAGAGGACAAATTCTTGTGGATAAGACATAAATTAAAAAACAATTAGGTATCTAACTAGACACATGAAAATAAATAATTTCTAATCATTAAGAAAATAATCAGTGGTTTGTTATGAAAAATCATATAGTGCTATTTCAAATAGAAAGATCAGGTAAATGTCTTTGAAGAAGGATATTTAAGCTTAGTTTGGACAATATCAAATGGGATAGGTGTCAGGACTGGGAGAAAGTGATCCAGGCAGTGGGGAGAAGTACAAAGAATCTCAGAAGATAGGCATTTTACCATGCATGTGGGCTGTAAAGACAACATACTGGAATTTATTAAATGAACAGAATAACAGAGAGAAGGCAGAAATGGAGGCAGGAGCTGGATCAAATAATACTTTATGTTTTGCAGTTCAGCTTTGTTTGGACCTTGTTTAAAGGTATTTATTGGTTATTCAGCATTTGTCATTGTACGTGTAAATTATTCATATTTTTGTTTCCATATAACATTTCAATAAATATGGAAATGTGAATTTATGCCACTTGTGTAGTACATGAAAACACATTACACACTTTATATTAGCACTAACACACAATTTCAGACCATTTTCGTGTCACTCCCATGTGTGCATATGGATTGGACTGAGGAGGCAAAAGAGAACTATTTCTCATCAGGACGATGTTAATATAGCTAGTTAATATAGTGTATGCTATGGTCAAGATACAGAAATTTATAAAGGCAGCTCAAAAAGTCAAAAGAAAGAGGAGAAGACTGTGAGAAAAATGCCAAAGCGAAGTGCACACTGTATTCCATGTTGGATTGAAGGCAGGGAAAGGGTCCACTTTTCCCATACATTCAGTGTTATCGAAGTAGATTAAAATTGTTCTGGTTCCAGGACCTAGAATTAGATGAAACTATTTGAGTTGCTCAGAAGCAGACTTTTCAAGATCTGGTAGTTTTCTAAACATGAATAGCCAAATTATAGAATCTCATGTCCAGAATGGCTATCCAGATTTGAGTGTGTTTGAGTACAGGCTAAATTAAAATATATTTTGGATTTTATGAGGAAGTTAAAACACTGAAGTCAGATAGTTCCTGTCAAAATGTAACATCTTTTATTGCTATAAGCTTTTAAAAAGTTTGACTATATAAACAGTGTCCATGAAGTATACACAAAATCACATTATTAACAATAATATCAAATAAGCAAGAGAAACAGCTTTTTATATGATTATAATGTGGACCAGAAATGATTAGTATTTGCCATGTTTTATCTTATAGGAGAGAGAAGATCTGATATTTCAGATGAGGTAGTAGCAACTGTACTACAAAGTAAGGCAAGTCTTTGGCATTTGCAAAGTACCAGTGTAAATTTAAATGCAAAGAGAAGGCAGGAGATAAAAATATTCCATTTTAATCCAAACTAAATTATCAACTTTCATAGAGAATATACTAACAAGGAGTCAGGAAAAGAAACAGCATGCAAAGTCTAAATTTACAATAAGTATACAAGAGTGATTCAGAGAGATTTAAGTCATATGGAATCCATTAATAAACAGACATTGTCCCAATAAAATAAGACCAATTAAGACAAGATGTAGAGAGTTTTCTCAAATAACAGTCAAAGTGGCTGGGCAATTTATATTGCAGGTTTCATACTAGGTTGAGAAAGCACAGAAATGTGATTTTGATTTGGGGACCTAACATTTCTGAGCTGTGGCCTACTTCTCTGTCACAATGGTGTTCATGTTTCATAATCTACTTGTTTTAAAAGTGGTTTGAAGTCTCATACACAGATATCTAAAAAATAATATTTACTTCAGAAAAGAGCTCTTCTATGTAGCGAGAATGTCATCTAGTTATGTGTGGATTGGACAAGATCATATTTTGATAAAGACTGAATTGGCACTTGGAGTGGATAGAGGGTAAAGGAGGCTCTTACAGAACTTTCAGAATATGATCTGGTGAGCCCGGAGAGGTGCCCTGGTGATGAGGTATTGCTCATCTCTACCAGCATCTTGGACTGTAAAAAATCTCACAAAGAGGGCTCGACTTTTACATGGCAATCAATGACCCTCAGGAAATGCAGAAATATATTTTCTCCCTATTTGATATATAGTGTAGCCAGGCATGGTAGTGCACACCTGTAATCTCAGCACTTGGGAGGCTGAGGCAGGAGGATTGTTGGGAGTTCAAAACCAGCCTGGGCTACAAAGCCGGCACATGGCCAGCATAACAAGATAATGAGATAACAAGATAATGAGACACTGTTTCCAAAAGACAAACAAAACAAAACAACAAATTGTATATATATATATATATATATATATATATATATATATATATATATATATATATAGTATTCCCTACTCAGATACATTGATACAACAAGGGATTTTCATGTTTAGTTTATTTTAAAATATGCTGTGAACTCAAACCATGTGAAATATTGCTTGATTCTGCTTTGACAAAATTCTAGCATATAATATGCTTCAGCAAAGTTCAGTGATGTTGATAATTAAGATAGCTTTTGAGAGAGTTTGATAACTTTTGAAAATTAATTATGGAAGGTATCAATGTGTGTATCTTATACAGAGGATATAAGTACATATAAAATGTATGTGCTCATATATATACATATCATATATAAAAGTATAACATTAAAGCAAATCTTACAGTTTTAAGGAAAAAGGTCGATATAAGTATGTAAAGAAGCATAAAAAGTTGTTATTTTGGGGAAATTCTTATGATTGGATAAAATACATAGAATACATTGTCATTATTATGGGGACTTGTGTTCTTCTCTTTATATTATCTCTTTTTTTATATAGATTTCTTGACAAAGTTTTAGATACATGTAATTATTTTTATACCCATAGGAAATTGCAGGAACTAATACTACAAATTAAGGATATTTTCAAAGGTCATATAGTTAGTAAATGCCTCAGCCAGGACGTTCGTTAGTCACTGTGCCAGGGAAAGTTACTTGTACTACAAAGCTTCTGGAACTTGGAAGAAAGATTACCAATTATTAACTTACTGCCTCTAACGTGAAACCAGAAACTTCTGAGTGTTTCTCCTTAAATATAAGCTTCTTAGCAGAGTAGATACGTGGACCTGGAAGGAGGTCCTGGTTCTCCTGTGTTTTTGCCTGAGGTCCTTCAGAAAAGGAGAAGATGATTGTTGAGGTTGTGAGGCACCTGGAAAACCCTAGCTCAGCCTTGGATCTAGAAAATGCACTACTGGCTACCAGGGAGAAACAGCAAGGAAGCAATGCAGGCCCCACCCTACCATGCACCAGTGTGATGGATGACATCGGAGCTTCAATCTGGCAGCAACCTTCTTCCTCATCTGTACAGAAACTAGAATTTTTGAAGATTTCTCTCACAGAAGTCCTTGCAGAAAGTCTGCTATCCACACAGACCCACACATCCTGTGACCAGTGTGTCCACCCCTCCAAAGTCTCTCTGTGGCCCTGCTTTTCCAGACCCTGCACATGTCTTCACCACTAGCTGATGATCACTTAGTCACAGCCTCTGCTGCTGAAAGCTGACTTTCTCTGGTGTCCGCAGAAATATATTTGCTTGTTTATGTATTTTATGATCAGTTTTGTCAAGATATAGTTGATATAAAGAAGTGTGTATAGTTATTGTACACATTTTATTGAATGTGTACAAATGCATAATCCATGAATCCTTTATCACAATCAAGGTATAGACATATAAACAAACCACCCCTAAAATTTTTTTATTTTCTACTTCCTTTTTCTATTCATGGGAACACTTTACAAGGTAGTAACTATTTTCAATGACTTTTAAGTGCACAACAAAGCATTGTTAACTTTGATATATATTAGTTTATTTTAAAGGGAGTGAAACATAACAGTAAAATCTAACAAAACAAAACAGTAATATCACAATAGGAAATCCACAATAATTACTATATTGCATATTGTTATTCTCTAAATAGTTGCCCAGACCACCAGCCCCAGGCCTGCAAAGTCAGTTAAACAACATAAATGTCAGGTTGTTCCCTACTTCATTTACTTCAGTTATTATCATATCAGCCTATGTCGCATCTGGTAGCTTAGGGGTGGGGGTGAAGGGTGGGAGGCAGAGGGGGTTTCTTTGCTGGTTTTCCCCAGGTGAAAGGGCCTCCACTGGCACATAGGGAGGTTTCAAGGCTTCCTTGTTGCTTCTCCCTAGATGGCAGGGCCTCTGTCCACCACACAAAGAGGCTGCATGGTTTCCTTCCTGCATCACCCGGGCCACTAGGGCCTCCACTGGTGCATGGTAAGGTGGGGCCTGCATTGCTTCCTCACTGTTTCCCCCCATCCGGGACATCCACTGCCTCTGGTTTTCTTACTTTTGCAGGATTCCTGAATTATCTTTCCATGGGCTTCAAGTCTCTGTTCAGATCCTTCCTCTGTTCAGGAGAGCCACCTCCCTCCTCCTCTCTTCCTCATGTTGCTATATTCCAAGTTCTGGACACCAAAACTTGGATTATTTTTCTGCTGCTCATCACTCTGCTTTTCCCAGAAGTCCTAAAGTGTTGTCAACTTTAACACAACAATTTTCCAATCATTAATCACTGGGTACAATACTTTCTTTCTCTTCTTTAAATATTCTTCCACAGATATGGAATTCCATACAGAGTGTTCTTATATAAGACAATAGTTCTTAATCATATTCTAGTTGTGCCTGGTATTAAACATTCCCTGAGTGAACTGTGTACGGTTTATGTCACCTGATTGGACTCAGACAAATGTAGGAACATTTGGCTTAGGCGTTTTTTTGAGCAATGGTAAATTCTGAGTAGTCATCAGTAGCACACAAGACTTAGTAATGTGTAAAGTAAGCAGTAAAGATACAGGGTGAAGTATCCATTCAAAGCTTAACATTTGGGAGCGATCAAGAAAAATTTGTGCATAAAAGAAGAGTCATGTTCTAGAAAGACATTTGTCATAGAAACAATGGGAGAAGGTGACATGAAGTTAAAAGTAAGAATGAACAAGAAATCCCAGTAAGAGACTCACTTTATTCATGTCATAATTATAAAGATTCAACAAAATAATGTAAACAAATACATTTATTAACCTTATTAATGTATTGTTTCAGAGAAGACAAGAAAATATGTTGAATTATTTATTAACTTGGGGAATCTGACATGTTCATCACCTCACACACATAATTTATTTGTATTGAGAATATTTGAAATAAACTAAGCAATTTGGAAAATTTGTAATGCTTTATTATTTATTATAATCCCACTCTGGCAAATGGATGCTAAAATTTGTTCCCATTCTCCAGCTGAAAGTTTCTACCTTTGATTAAAATCTTTGCTTTTCTGTACATTCCAGTCATTTGAAAGTGTATTTATTGATTACATTTTATGGGAAAACAGTGACATAAAACGGAGAGTAGTCTGAGTAATCTCATAAAGATATTTGCTTTTTAAGGATTAAACTTAATTGCATATCAATAACAAAGACATGAGTGAAACAACAAATTTTTCTTCTTTTATGTTGAACATTTTGGGAATTTTTTACTTTAAATCATAAATGACAAATCTGCATATGTAACTGAGATAACAGGAATTTAGCAAAAATGTTTTTCCTCAAGGAGATGCAAAGTATCTTAACCATTTGAGCAAAGGGTAAGACAGACAAGCTTTTCTACAGGGAGAAGGATAATGCTTCAGGGAGAAGATAGAGCATATTGCAATGCACATTAATTTGTGAAAAAAACATGAAAAAGTATTTAGAGTGATTTGGGGAAAAACAAAGTTTTAGGAAAGGTAAAAAAGGAAACAAGTTTCTGAAGATGGTGATGGTAGTAAAAGTACTGGATAGAACTTTTCATATAATACAGGATTTCAAAGACATTGGAAGAGCAGAATAACAAGGTCAAACATATTTTGCTGATGTTATGTCATGGTCATGAAATGAAATTATGGAAAATTAAATTATGTTTGTGTATGCTTCCAGGAATAGAAAACATGCCTTATTTCCTTGAATGCTGCTGAGTACTGTAGGGAAGCAGTAAGTGAATCATGAATTTCTAACAAATTGATTGTTTACAGAATGCATTCATTATAGTCACACAGTTGTAAAACGAGAGAACAGAGTCCATGTGACATATGACCCATTCATCACTTAGTATACAAAGGTCTGGAATACTAGGTGACAGTCAGACTCAGAAATACCTTCCTATCTCTGAAGTGAATTCTCGTCACCTGATACTGTGTGGCAGCTCTTAGGGAAACTCCCGCCGGGGCTGTGGATTTGGCTCTGGCCATGGCTGTGGTTGCGGCTATGGCTGCAGCCATGGCTCTGGCTATGCATATGGCTGGGGCTAGGGCTCTGGAGACCACTTTGGCTGCTGTAGCTACTGACTCTTTTGTTACAGAAGATGCTACTCCTCTTGTTGCTAATCATCATGGCATATCAAGTCTTGCCATGAAAGGAGTACTTTGAAAAGAGTACTCAAAGGGTAAATTCAATTGCAATGCCCCCTCCTTTTTATCATATTCCTGTCGGGTACCCAAAATAACATCAAAACGTGTTTCAACTTGATGTAGACTGAGTAGTTCTATTATATCATTGAGGAGTGGTGGTATTTGTTGAATATTTAAATGTAAATTCTTAAAACTTCCTTTTGTCTCCATATTATAACTCTCTTTAGAAGTCCAGGAAAACTGATAAATTGACATAGACAAAAGTGGCCCAAGAATACCATTTTTTAAACAAAAGAATTTATTCATGAAAAGTATGGTTTTCTTTGTATTTCATCCTTGTGTTTGGACTTTTGGTTTACTGAAAATTGCAACTTAAGGCAAATAAATAACTTGTTTATTTCAGGAATTCAAATATCAGCTCCTGTATGTATTTTTTAATTCTTTAAATCTTAACTCATTCACCTTTATTTCTCCATAGACACACAACATACCGCAACAAAAATCTAATGTTTGCATAAATAAAAGATTGGAATAGGAAGATCAATGAGAAATTCTGGTTTAGCATCATAGTAGAGAAGAGGCACTTATATTAAAGGTAACAGCTTTTGAAACATGTGACACAAGAATTCTTGAAGGAAGTAGGTACTAAGGCTAGGGTGACAACTGATCAAAGTAATCAGAGATGACGAGGACACATTGTTCTTCCCATTCCCTCTCCTGCGTTGTGATTCTGTTTCCACTGTTTCCCATTAGTTGCTAAGAATGACCAACATCTTTCTAAATCTTGCAGGTATAAAAAGGAAAAATGATAAAGACAGTGAAATCTCGCTAAGAAGCATTGTAGTTGTTCGGAGGTGGAATTCTTTCTCCTTTGCTTACACCTCTTGTGTGTTACTGTATCATGTGGCCACTCCTACCTAGTTGAATATGGTTGAAGAGAAAAAGGGTATGGATAAGAGCTGATTGTGCCATCCAGCAGTGTGTGCCAAAATTCCACATCTTGGGTAAAAGAGGAAATGACCAAAGTAGAGGAAGCAAGAACTGAAGTAAATCAACACATGTCCTGCAGTCAGTGTAGTTTGGGTAGGTGAAAAGTAGGTGTTTCCATCTAATCTTTTCTCAAATATAGGGGACTGAGCTAAAACACTCCCATAACCCCACCGCATCATCATCTCTTTGTACAGGGCTTTGTTCTGTGTTAAATTGTTGTTTATCATGTTTATCAACTTATTCTCTTGAGTAAGTTATTAACTGATTATTTTCAACAATTTTTTGATTTTCATTTTCAATCCTGTCTGACACACAGATATTTTATGTATATATTGGTTTTTAAGCAGTCATCTCATTCCAATCTACCAGTCCCAAGAGAAATAGTCATTTTGTATACGGAGCATTCTTTTTTTTTTAATTTTTAAATTTCTAAATTTTATCTTATTGGTACCAGTGATCGAACTCACGACTGTGCTCTTGCAAGGCAGGCACTTATTTCGCTGAGTTAAATTCCCAGCCAGACGGAACATTCTTAATGAGAATATCTGAAGTCTGAAATTTTCTACTAGAAATTTTGAACATTGATAACTGAAAAATTCTGCATCGTTACTCTATATTTCATGCGTGAAAGTATTAAAATAGTGTGTAAGTGTTGAAAATTATGTTAAAGTTATGTGCTTTAGGTGTACAAGAAATAAAACAATTTTTTGTGTTTAGACCTGGTTTCCAGTTCCAAGAGATCTCAAAATGAATATCACAAAAATTAAAAAATCAGCAATCCACAGTATTTTCATTTGTAGTGGTAAGGATGAGGGATAGTCAAATTGCATTATGTGTTTTGAAGCTATATCAATAATAATATATCTTTTAAAAAATTTAAAATCAGCATGATTTGTGTCAAAAAGTTCATCTGTGTTAGTGCATGTAGATATAAATCATTATTTCTAGTGACCGTCTTGTAAGCATGAAGGAGGAGAAAAGATTGATGATGAATATAATCAAACCTCACTCTGTATTATGACTTGCAATTGTCACAATTTGCCACATGGCACATACCAAAGATTTTATCCTGAGTCACATTCTTTGTTGCTGAAACAAGATACCCAGCACTGCAACTTAGATGAGGGTAGGTTGATTTCTTTCACAGCTCAGAATTTTCAGTCCATATTTGGTAGGCTTAAACAAGAAACAGCACGGCAGAAGGAGCTGCTGTGTTCATAGTGGCCAGGAAGCAGAGAGAGAAGGCAGGAACTAGGAAGGAAAACACGACACGCACTTTGACATCACACTGCTATAGGAATCTGCCTCTAACCAGGCCACACTTCCTAACAGGATGTCAAATGTAGTGCTCCCCAAATCCAGTCACTTTTTGAACCTCACCAGCAAACACATGAGCCTCCTATAAGACATTTAGATAAAAACGATAATATCTGGCCCTTGTACTGTAAAGATCCATGCAAATTCCTTTGTACAAATTGCATATGGTCCATCTCTAAAATTTGCCAGCCTCACACATGTGTAAATACTGTATCATTTTTCTAGTGTGAGAAACCAAAAGTATAAATAAGCAACAAAATGTATAATATAAACTGTGAAATTAGAAGAAAATGTTCAAATGGAAAGGAGGACTAGGGAAGGGTGATGGGCAAAGAAATGAAAGGAAAAGAAAAAATGGGAAAAGGAAAAAATGGAAACAAAGCTGTTTATAAATAAGGAGGGAAAAAGGGATTGAAGTGGTGAGTAGGGAATGAAAAAGAAAGATATAACATGTACAAGTACAAATTCCTTGTGATGAATGTGATTTAAAAATGTACCAATAAATTAATTTAAAAAAATCTTAGGGTTTCCCAGTCTTGGTAGTTTCAGTGTTGCTGAAAAATCTATGTCTAATGTTTCTAATGAGACTTAAGGAAAACTCTTAATTTTAAGTATCCATAAAAATTAAAAAGAAAGGCAAGCATTTCTAACCTATAGTGTCATGAGATAAATGTTCTCAATCCAAAAGGGAGGAACAAGGGAGAGAGAAAGAACTGACACCAATGTAAGATTGAAACTCATCAGGACAAACATTAAATCATGTAGCTCCATGTCCACCAGCTGTGGAAAGTTGTGGTAAGATTCGAATTCCAAATGCCTCAGTGGCCTTACTCTGACAGCATTGCAGTTTGTAGCTATCATGGCCCCTTTTTTGGCATAGCTTTGCTCATTCCCTGCTGCTTTCTTAGTGAATCTTCTATATTCCCCGTATCTCCAACTTCCTGGTGTCAACAGTGCACTTTCAGCTTTACCCTCACCACTTCACGTTCTGCCTTCTTAAGGGAACACTGCCTTCCTCCCAGACCTTCTTCTGAAATATGGGTGGAAGAGTCCTTGGCCCCACAATTCACGCATTCTACATACCTGTAAATCCAAGACCATGGGGACGATGCCCAAGTCTGCCACTAGCTTGAGCAGAAGCAGGGCCCCTTTGGTTATAGACGGCAGCATCAGTAGTGCCTTTTGGTTAATAGTTACAGAAGTTGGATCCCTGAACTAAAACTTCAGTTCACCTGAGTGAATTTAGCTTTAGCTCAAAGCAGTAGTTCATGCCTCACTTTGTGAAGGGTGGGCTCTTGGTGATTTGTGAGGTGTCCTCACAGAATCTTTCTTGTTTTCCTTGTGTAAAAGGACTTAACTTTTTAAATGTTAATCTTTTTAACAATCATGCTCTTTTCTGTCAAAACTTTACTGGCCCTTCTTTTCTGGCAAAAGTGAAAATTCTTACAATCACTCAGCTGTACTATTTGCCTTTGATTTTCAATGTGACTTTGATTTCAGATGCGACTAAAAGCCTCCAACTGCACTCATGCCGCAACTTGAACATTTGCAGCAGGCATTTCCAAACCTTTTGAAGTTCCTCATTGGAACCAGTTTCAAGCCCCACCTACGAGCCTTCAAAGTTCTTGGGGGAACATTCTGGACCTAAATTCTAACATGCCTTTTTGTTTTCTCAGTGGTCACATGGAGGAGTGGTAGGATTTAATGCATTGTCTTTCATAAAGTGAAATCCACAAACTGATAGACTCAGGGCAAAATTCTACAAAATATATAATAAAAGAATAACCAGTACTAATCCTTCTCTGATTGTTACAAAAGATTAACGAAAAGGGAAATGTGTACATTTTCTTAGTGAATCAATATTATTCTGATCAATATTATTCTGATAGCAACATTACTAGAACATTACAAGAAAAACAATGTGGACTGATAACCCTAATAAACATAGGAGGAACAACCCACAACAACATATTAGTAAAGAGAAATACTGTTCTGTGAAAAATTACTGTGAAAAGTTCTGTGAAAAAATTACTTCCCATAATTCAAGTGAAATTTATCTTTGAAGTTCAAGGATGTTTCAAAATGTACTCAAATCATTAAGTGTGATACGTTGCATGAAAAGAATGAAAAATAAAGATCTTGATCATCTCAAGAAATGCAAAAACTACAATTGACTTCAATAACCTTTATGATAAAAAACTCAAACAAATTAGATGGAGAAGGACTATACCTGAACACAATAAAGACCCTAGACAACAAATCTGTCACTGAGCAAGTAAAATTTGAATATTTCTCCTCTAAGGTCAAGAACCACAAGGATAATCATTCCTACCCCTCCTAAGCCCAGCTAGAACAACAACAAAAAAAGTAAAAATCATTCAAATCAGAAAAGAAGAAAAATTGTTTCTATATCAGATGGCATGATTTTATATACAGGTAATTTAAAAAACTCTTAGAGATGACAAATGAATAATATAAAATTTCAGGATAAAATGAGCAAATAAAAAATTATTTGTATTTCTATAGTTTAGCACCAAGCTATTTGAAAAAAGAAGTGAAGGAAATAGTTCCATTTTTAATAGGCTACAAAATCAACACAAAATGTTTTGGAAAATCTCACTAAAGGATGATTAAACATCTGTATAACAAAAACTCTAAAATATTGGTGAAAGTAATTCAGAAAGACACAAATAAGTAGAAATATGGTGTTTTCATGGACCAAGAGACAGCATATTGTTGAATTGTCCAAAGACCCAACGTGGTCTGCAGACTCAGTACTACTCCTATAAAAATATTAATGCCATTAATCACAAGAATTGGAAAAACAAACCTAAAATTCATATGGAAATTGAGGGAACCATAAATAGTTAAACAAATCCTCAGTAAAAACAGCAACACCAGAACCAGCATACAACTTGTTTTAAAAATCTACTACAAGGCAGTAGTAATAAACACAGAATTACATGGGCATAAAATGACCGATGGAAGAAAATAGAAGCAACAGAAACAAAGGCTGACATCTAAAGCTGACTGATTTTTGACATAGATGTGAGAAGCAGGTGTGAGAAGGGACAGTCTCTTCAACTAATGGGACTGAGAGAATTGGACAGTCACATGTAGAAAATGTAACTATCCTCTCATTCTCATGCCACATGCAAAATAAATTCAAATGCTTTAATCACAATGTAAATTCCGCAACTGCAAAATAGCTGGCAGAAAACCTAGTGGTAAAGTCCCCTGATACTTATTTGAGCAATGCTTTTTAGGTTACCTTTTGCAGAAGCACATGAAACAAAAGCAAAAACAAGTGGCCTTATACTGAGCTAAAAGTTTCTGCAGAGCAAAGCAAAGAATTCACTGAATGAAAAGAAAACCTGAAGAATGTGAAGCTTATTGCAAACCATAAATGTGAGTTCAGGTTAATTTCTAAAATCTATGTGGAATTCAAACAACTGACTATTAAGAAAACAAAACACTTGTTAATTACGAAAAAGAAAAAAACATATTGTAAGTGTTGTCTCAGAAAATTTAAAGAGGTAACCTTGCCACATTGTGGATGGGAATGTAAATTAGTACAACTATAGTTGAAAATAGTGTGAATGTTTTACGCAGATTAAAAATAAAAGTAAAGTATGAAACAATAGAACTACTTCTAGTTATATAAGAACATAGCATACAACCAGTATATTGAAGATTTTTATCTGCTTTTTCCTATTTATTGCATCACTATTCACAATAGGCAAGATGTAGAATAAAAGCCGATGTTCATCAGTGGAAGAATGGCTAAATGATGTGTAATATAAACACAATGCAATGCTGTTAAGACTTAAAAGAAGGAAATCCTGTTAACTGCACATATGGATAAACTTGAGAGACTTTATGTCAGGAAAACAAGCAAAACAAAGCAAAACAAAATTGAAACCCCCAAACCAAAAGCAACCCAAGTACCGAAAGACAAATATCTCAAGAATTCTTTTATCAATACAGAATCTAAAGTGATCAGATAGAAACGGAGTAGATGGTGCTTGTTATAACTTGGTGGTGTGAGAAAGCAATTATTGGTCAAAGGTTATAAAACTTCAGCTCTGCCTATGTATTCAAGAATACTATGTATTCCATGGTGACTATGGTTAAAAAATACTGAATCTTATATTTAAAATTTACTAAGAGAGTAAGTGTTAGGTGTGCTCACTACAAAAATAGTAAGTACAGTGTTAAAGAGATTCATTTTGGCATTTATAATACATAAACATATCAAAACATCACAGTGTATACCACAAACATGCACCATTTTATCTATCAGTTAAAATATACAATTAAAAATAAAAAGTAAAAAATGTAATGAGCATAATTTTCACAGAACTAAGAGGATATTCTCTTATGAATCCTGTTCATAGCGGTGTATTGTACATCTCTGCTGACATACAGCATAATCAAAAGGATACTGAATTTACTTTTATATGGAAATCCAACAACCTGTGGAAAGGCAGATAATTTTACCCACATGCAAGTATGCTCCCAAGGAAGGAACTGGTAAAATTTCAATGGATAATCTTGTTTACTTCAAAATAGACTATAAAACCAAGCCTTAAGATGTATTGATTGTGTACTCTTTGTACAAAATTTATCTTAAAAGTATTTAGAAAGTGAAATGAGGTCATTACTTTGTAGTTCATTTTTTGAGGGAATTAGACAACTTTAAAAATATATTAGGGAAGATATATGTGTATATTCATCTCATATGAAATACATAAGGATCCATAATACATATGTATATTTGTGTATGTACACATTTTAAAATTTTAGTAAGCCATTAGAAGTGTGCATAGAAATTAGGGAATTTATGTTTTAAGTTTCTTATACTTGAATGAATGAACATAGAAAGATAAATACTATTTTGTCTCCTTTATACATGAATATCTTTGCTCTTTATATTTTCTATATAAATTCCTTGGGCCTCTTGATAAAATGTAAATGCATGTAATTACTTTTGTTCCCATTGGGCAGTTGCAGAGACTGAGGTTCACACAGCTTGGGGACATTTTCCATGGCATAGGCTGAAGATATTTTTCACAGTCAAATAATTACAAATATGTTAGAAATTTAGTTGCTCCCCCCCCACCCCGAGATTATAATTTCAACTGTGGAGCTTCTGGAGCTGGGAAGAGAGACTTCACCAGTTATATGATTGCCTTTCAAACCCATTTGCACACCTCTCTGTAGGGGTGCCCATGAGCTCAAAAGTCCTTAGTAGATAACGTGCATGGACATTAATGGAGGGTCTAATTCCTTTGAGTTTTCAGGTGGACGTGCTGGAGGGGATTTGGTGGTGTTGGTAAATTTGGTGTGAGGCGATTTAGTGAAATCTAAGTTATCATTGGTCCAGAATATTCTGGAAGCTCGGTGATACTGATGAGTCAATGTAGCAATGTCTTTTAATTGTCCTCTCAATGCAGCTTGAGATTTCTCATATGTCTGACTCTGTAGGTGGCCCACTGTGCCCTGGAGATTCATCTTGCCTACCCTTCTTCACACAGTGTCTTTGCTTCTCAACCTTCCTCGATTCTCCCTGTGGCTGTACCACCAACAGGTCACTGAGTCACCACTGCTGCTCCAGAATTGATAGTATCTGTCCAATGACTGTGGAATTGTTCTGCTTGTTTGATTGCTTGTTTATAGTTTTTACTAATGTATAATTGATGTAAAGATTTGCATATCTTTAATGCACATGTTTTTCTTAGTGTGTAAAAGTGCATGCAGGCATGAATTGTTCATCACAATTAAAAATCTTTATCACCTCCAAAACATGCTGTGTATTCTGATTTCTTTTTCTAGCAAAAAGACACTTAACAGGATAGATACCAACTTTTTAGAGCACAAATTAGGTGATGTTAACTCTAGCACAAGAATTTATGCAGTACTTCTAAGTTCTTCCTTGAACATTTTCCACAACCCTAGACTATCATATTGAGTTTCCTCATAAATATTAGTAGTTATTATTCTTGGTCTACAAGTTGTGTACATTAAATGATCCCTGGTTAACCTGTTGCCAGCTTCACATCTACTATGCAGGACACATGAACCACAAAAT
>PVJX010039244.1:0-15941 GCA_004027295.1 Dolichotis patagonum
CAATCCTGTGGGAGACGACCCATGCCCATGTGGACCCCGCCCCCCATGACTGTGCCTGGTCCTGGGTGTTGGCCAGGGCTGATGGGGCTGGACCCCAGCAGTGCATGAGCTCAGCCTCCCAGGGATCCTCCTCCAGCCTGGGTGCTGTAAACCCCATGTTTCAGCACAGGCTTCTCCACCATGACCCTCTGCTGCCTTCACTTCCAGGATTTACAGGACACGGGAGGCTGAGGGATTTGGGGCATGGTGTTTCTTCTGCAGGACAGGAGTTGAGAAATGAGAAAAGTTAGAAAACAAACAGGATGTGATTGTCACAGCCCCTGGTCACACTGCGTAAAGTTCACTGCCTGCTGCCCACACAGGAAGATGACCAGCTCCTTCTCACCATAGCACAGCAGGGGCAGGGGCTTGGGAAACCTTCAGAAGAGGCTCAGGGTGCAACAGCTCTAACCAAGGCCACACTGAACCCACTGAAATCCCAGTGTGTGCACACTGCACATCCCGTACTGCTGCGCCCAGAACCACAGGGAGACATTGCTGTACACTCACTGCCCACTAGTGACCCAGATGTGATTCTGCTCCTCTAGGCAGCATCGCCTACCACATGAGCATAGTGACCAATATGAAAATATTGTCGTAATATAATAAATGCACTCTGTTAATTACATGCATCTTCTTCAATGTTTGCATTGTAGAGGAAGATTATATTATTGATCTGTCTTCCATTTCCGTGTTAAACTGTATCACTATTTTTACTTCTTTGTACATTTCCAGTCCCTTTTGCACACTCTGCCTAAGGTTTCAGCCCTGGTAACCCTCTCATTGTATGATTCGCTATGTTAATCTTTTTAAAAAACATTGAATGTTAATTGATTTCTGTCCACTTAACTATACTTGTGATATCAGTCAAGTGAATAAAACATCTTTCTTGAACTCATAATGTTTTGGCAATTTTGGTGCTATTTTTCAGTGTTTCACTTTTAAGAGAAAATAATGGTGCATCTTATTTCTCAGAGGCTTTCATATATTTTATGTCATTTTATGAATAATTCTTGTTCTTATGAACAGCACTTTACTATACAGTATATTGAAGGTTTTTATTTTTGACAGTACTAGAGAAGCTTAAATTCTGCTTGATCATCATGGTTTTTCACTTTTACCAAAGGAGAGCTGCTCTGCAGATGAGAGCATGGGGCAGGTAGCGCACTGCACAGTGAAATTCTCCTGTCCTCAACCAGAGGAAGATGCATAACGCATCTCCTCAGATCTTTCCTTGTGCCCAGCAGACAATTTCTTCACCAATTTCCTTATCTTGAAAGAGAATACACTTTGACCAAAAGAAGAAAGAAAACTTCCTCATCCACAGCCATGTGAGGTGTGGTCAGCATGGTGTGGACCGATCTCCATGACTCTTTCCTCCTGCATCTACGTTAGGACCTGTGACCTACATCTCTCCACTTCCCCATCACAGCTCTGCTTTACAGCGGTTACTGCAGTGCTGCTGCACACTTGAAATCTGCAAAGAGCTTGAGAGTCAGTGTTTTCGAAGGAGGGAAACAGAAGAAAAGACCAAATGGTATCTACAGGTAGGTTGGCATGGAGTATGTCAATCAGCTAGGTTGTAGCAGTATTGAACAATGTAGATGCACAGAGGGTATAAACTTCCAAGACTTCCTATGAAAGTCTTCTCAATAATGTGGTAATAAACTCATGATGAAGCTGGACAAACTCTGACTTGAATTTTGGGATCTCAAGTTAAACTAGTCTGTAATTTTCATTTAATATTCATAATATATAATTATTATGTTAAACATTTACATTAAATGAGTAGAGTTTTCCTACCATGAGGGAGAGCTTTATTCTTATGGTGTATCAAAAAAATAAATATTAAACAGAAACACAGTCTGCTGGAAGAAAGGCTAGGTAGAAATTTTGAAGACATAGGTACACACATAGATTTCATAAACAAAACCCAGATTGCTTGAGAATACCACAAGGAACAAATGTGTGATCTCATCCTATTAAAAAGCTTTTAAACAGAAAAAAAAAATTACCAATAGAGTAAAAAGACAACCCACAGGTCAGGGATTTAGCTCAGTGGCACAGTGCCTCCCTGGCAAGCGTGAGGTCCTGAGTTCAATTTCTGGTACATCAAAGAAAAAAAAAATTTACAGAACTGAAAAAAAAGCATAGCTTCAGACAAAGGACCAAAATCTAAAACTTATGAAGAAATGAAAATACCAGAACTTCCTCCCCCCTCCTCAAATTTAAAAACCCAATCCCCAAGTGGGCATCTGAGATGAATATACACTTCTTAGAAAAAGAAATGCCAAACGTCACTGGTTATTTGAGAGGCAAATTAAGAGGACACTAGGATTCTATCTGGTTGTGCTGGGCGAGAAGAGGAACTCTTCTGCACTGATGGTGGGAGTGTGACTGGTGCAACCACTGTGGAGGTCAGTGTGGAGATTCCTCAAAGACCAGGAGTAGAGGTTCCATTTGACCCAGCTATGCCCCTTCTGGGTATCTTCCCAGAAGAATTAAAAGCATCATATCACAGAAATACATGTACACCTGTGTTCATAGCAGTATAGTTCGTAATAGCTAAACCTTGGCAACAATCAAAATGCCATCAAGCAAGGAATGCATAAAGATAAGGTTTCTTTATACAATGAAGTAGTACTCAGCTATAAAGGACAGACTTCAGGCATGTATAGATAAATGGATGCACCGTAAGAACAGACTCTTAGGTGAAATAAATCAGACTCACTTGTGGAAATACTACATTGTTTCTCTGATGCTGTATGTGTAAATAAGCAAAAGTGTATAAATGGTATTGTGAAATAAAGAATTATTCAAAAACAGGGGCAAGGGAATTAAAAGGAAATGAAAGTCCATATTCTTAAATGAAATAAATCAGACACATGTCCTTAATTATCACATTGTTTCTCTAGAGAGAGAAACTGAAAGAGTAAATAAAGACCAACATTTGTGACAGATGCTGGGAAACAGGAAGAAAATATTCAAATGGGAAAGGGAGCAAGGGAGGAGGGAGGAGAAGAAGAAGGAAGCATGGGAAAAGAAAAAAGGAACAGATGAAAAAATGGAAACAAAGCTTTTGTAAATAAGGACTGGAAGGGGGTTGAAGGAAAGAGAGGGGTTTTGGGGGAGAAAAGAAGAATCAAGAAATATGGACAGGTATAGCTTCCTCTAGTGAGTGCAACCATTATGTGTATCTAACACCTAGCAATAAAATTGATTTTTAAAATTGGTACTAAATTATGCAAAGAAAACATCCTCAGCCTGACTAAGAATAGAGCTAATGAGATCCCAGTTGTTGATTCTTTGAAGTGTTCCCCTGCAGTTTCCATTTCATCCATTCTCTCTTTGCCTACCCTATGTCTCCAAGAGTTCTATCTACCTTGTCTTCCAGTAGATTTAGTGTTTCTGTTTTAATATTTAGATCTTTGACCCATTTTGACTTAGTTTAGTGCACGGTGATACACATGGGTCTAGTTTCGGTCTTCAGCATGTGGAAAGCCGATTTTTCTGACATCATTTAGTAAAGAGGCTACCCTTTTTCTAGTGAACATGTTTAGAATTCTGTATCATTTCTACCATTTTTTCTGTTTTGCTTTTTTTTTAATTAAGGAAAGTAGAGATAAAAAAGCCAGGAGCCACGGCTCATACCATTTTCACAGCATAGGGGGAGGCTGAGTCAGAAAGCTCTGAAGTCCAAGTCCAGCCTGGGCAGCGCAATGGCTTGGTGAGATCCTGTCCCAAAATAACTTTTAAAAGGGTCAGGGAATATATCTCATGGTGATAGCTCTAAGTTTAATTCCCAGTACTAGGGAAGGAGGAGGAAGCCAGCAGCATGTTTCACCATGAGAAACCGGAAACTCCCTGGGATCAGGAAGTAGGTGAGGAGGCCCCACCCAGCCCGCCCAGCCCAGCCCTGCCCTGCAGGTCCCAGCTGCAGCACTCTCACAGAGGAAAGGCAGGAGCACAGGTCGGGAAGGGTCACATAGAAACCCCTTGTTCAGTGATGGCAGGAGTGTCTATGTAGGAAACCAGGAAGAGTTCACCAAGTTGTAAAAGGGTCCTGGAACTAATAGGTGATTATAGCAAGGTCGATTCAAGGCTAATCTAAAAGTGGGTTGCTCATGGGAACACCAGCAGTGAACAGGGAAGTGACGTGAGTGCACCCCAGTTCTGTGCACTCTCTAAAACTCTGTGGAAGTGCACGACACTGGCATTTCCAGGTTGGCAATGAAAGGAATGTTACAAAGCTGAGTGAACTCCACAAAGCAGAACTGTTTTCAAAAGTGATTTTTCAAGCCAGTTGTAGTGGCCAATGCCTGTAATTCCAGCACTGTGGGGAGTCACGGACCGTAAATTCAAAGTGAGACTAGGTAGGATAACAACTTAGCAAGACTTGGTGAAAATACACTGGATTGGGTCTGGTCATATTTCAGTAGAAACTCCACAAAGGTCACCTGACAATGGCTAGTGGGTTTCAGGATCCAGAAAGGGTGTTAGGACATCATTTTGTGTTAGTATTTTTCATGCTGGAAACTCATTTTTGCACCTTTTTCCTGTTGTTTGAACTAGCTCTGCATCATCAGCTGAAAGGATGGGGTCTCATTCACACACACTGGGGAGTGCTGGACTTGTGATTAAGATGTCACATGGAAGTGACACAGGGCACAGAGCGCGCAAAAGTGAGACCTGAACCCTGCCTGTGGGGCGCGGCCTAGAATATTGAGCTGGGAAGAGAAGAGGGGTGGTCATCAGAGCCTGTTTTGGAGGCAGAGGGAAGCTCTGCGGTTCCCTGGGGAAAGATGTCTGTGTGTGATGCCTGCTGATTGCCCTGGCCTGAATGCTTTTGCCTCCGGGATGTTTTCTAAATAGAAGTTCCCAGGTGTGTACCATATTACTTTCCAGAGCATCCTGATACAATGGGGTTTATGCCACAGGCTCTCACTCCGAGCAGGGACTGCTGTCTGTTGTCTTCACTTCCCAGCGACATCTTGAGTACTTTTTCAGCTGTGCTGAGCCTCAAATAGCAGAGTCCTGACGATCATGAGGACCAGGCCAGCCAGGCCCAACCAAATGAGGTTCTCCACAGTGTAGTACTGGGAGCATGAGGCTAAGGATGGGGACAGAGGGCACAGAGGTCAGGACAGAGGTCAATAATTTCCTTATTGCCCACCAAGCTACCTGCCTCCCTTGGGAAGTCCTTGACCCTCTGTTTGCAGCCCTATAATGGAGAATTTTCCTACCACCTGTTCTGGGCTCTGAATCGTTCTGCTGTGGGCTAAAGGCTTCAGCTGCCCCTGAGAACCAAGGACCAGAAGGACGTGTGCAGTGTTGCAGAGCTGGGACAGACGCTCCACACCCTGTGTCTGCTTCTCCTAGAGAACTCTAGGCGGGGCCTGAAGGAGCCCTTTCCTGCTGCAGCAAGTTCCCTCGGGCCTCCTCACAGGCTTTTCAGGCTCCCTGTACTCCCCGAGTACAGATCTCACCTCTGAGCAACTTTGCAGCTTACGGTACCTGAGCTCCGAGAGCTGGGGATGCGTGAGAATAAGGGTTACAGAGTTCACAAATAAGCGAGTTGCTGAACACTTGCTGCTCCTGAGGCTCACCAGCACACGTGAGCTGAGTCCCCGGAGAGGGGCTTCCCTGATTCACCAGTGCAGGACCCAGGGTCCGGGACAGGGGCTCCTGAACATCAGGAACACAAAGGGGTGAAGTCAGGGTTGACTCTCCTTCACCACCCAGGGGACCTGGGTGATCACCCAATTTACTTTGATAACTGATGCAGTAGGAAACGCTCACAGAGCTGAGCATGTACCAACACACACACACACACACACACACACACACACACACAGGACTATAGTGTGTATGCTCTACATGTCAGTAATGCCAGAGCTTTATAAGAAACGGATTTCCACCTCTTAGAAGTATCAATCTATGCTGAGTGACCAGCAATGAGCAGATGAAAGTGTCCCTGATGAGCAATGCTGGGAATACGGATGAATGCCTGGAGGTGTGAGCATCTGTAGACGCAGACACACACCATCTGTGTGTGAATCACTGCGTGTGTGCATGGTTACGATAGCAGAAGTATGTGTAACTACACACGTGTATGTGAGGCAGACAAAGTGGTCTCTAACTTAGAAATAAGAACAATTCCAGGGCCAGGCACAGTGATATATAGGCCTGTTAACACAGCATTTAAGAGGCTGAGACAGGAGGATTAACCGAGTTCTATGCCAGCCTGAGCTACATAGTGAGTTCAGCGCCAGGCTAAACTACATAGTTAGATCCTGTCTCAAAAAAAGAAAAAGAAAAGAAAAAAAAAACAATTTCCATCTACTTTTGTTTGACATAATCTATCTGCAAATTTAAACAGATTAAAAATAATTGAGAGAATTAATATAAAATAAAATGAATACACATAAATCAATAACTTTCTATGAACACAATATATACAAAATATAAAGTGTCACAGATTTGAATTTCAAATTATTAAAATAGTTGAACAATTCTTAAAATTGACTATGAATATGCAGGACTTTATGAATAAAATGTTAAAGTGTCCTAAAGTTCATTAATTAGCCTCACCTTGAAATATCTTATATAAGATGTAGAGTTGATATGTAAGTGTAACCTAAATTTCTGAAAATCTGAGGTGGGATTGCAGGCTTGTAAACTATAAATCCATGTATTTAAACTAAATTTGCACAGTGCTGTTTAAAATTTTCAGAAAAAAAAAAAAACCAAACTGCAAACAGCAGGCGCACAGCAGCATCAGCCGGACCATACAGGAGCCCTGCCAGGTGGGGACCCCAGTGTCCTGGGGAGCAGCGCTGGTCCCTCCTGAGTCTCAGGTGAGCACTGAGCACAGAGGCCCCAAGGGACTCAGGATGTGTCTGACAGGGCTCAGGGGCCACAGGTGTGGGGAGGGGCTGCAACCTCAGACCCCCTCAGAAATGAGGAAACGGGCCAAGGGTTTAGCTCAGTGGCACAAGCGCATGCCAGGCAAGCGTGAAGTTGGGAGTTCGATCCCTAGTACTGGAAAAAAAAAAAAAGAAGAAGAAGAAAGAAATGAGGAAAGAGGCTGGGGGTGGAGTTCACTGTGGAGAGCTTGCTTGGTGCATGCAAGGCTTTGAGTTAAATCCCCAGCCAGAGAGAAAGTCAGGGAGTGGTAAAGAGATAGAGATAGAGACAGGTTGGCTGGGCTGTGGGGTCCTCCAGACCTGTGTGCAGGGGGCATCTCCAAAGAAAATCTGCATGATTTGTATGAAAGAGAAGGGATTCTGTGGCCAGGGATATACTTCAGCGGCATAAGCATCTGCCTGGAGAGTGCAAGGTCCTGAGTTCAATTCCTGGTACCAAAAGAGAGAGACAGAGAGAGCGCTAACCCAGTGTGGTTTCATGAGCGCGTTTTCCTCCTCCCATGATACTGTGGCTTCACCTCACTACACGGAGCCCCCAGGGCTGGTGGATAAAGTCACATACACCTGCTCCCCTGTCTCAGCTCTTCGCCCATCCAAGTCACAGTGACTGGGAGAAGCAGGCCAGGCTCAAGGAGGGCTGGACACCAGAGCAGAACTCAGAGGCACCAGAGCTGCTCCCCCAGGTCAGAAATGGACATTAAAGACCACTTCCCAGCATAGTCCCCCATTCAGAAGGGGAGCAAGTCCAGAGCAGGAGGAGGCTTTCTCACAAGGTCACCTTCAGGGAGCCCTGGCCAACAGGACACGCCCTGAGAGCTCAGCTCACAGCCCTTATGGGGAATTCCATCTGGTGCAGCTGAGCTCGGGACTCAGAGAGAGGGCTGGCCTGGTGGGCTTTGCAGGTAGAAGGAAAAGGTTCACAGCCCTCATGAGCCACACCAAAGGGTCACCATCCTCCTGGAAGGCAACAAGGGTCTTGGGTCAAGAGAGGAAGGGAGCCACTCCCAGGCCCCAGGGGAAGTCAGCCTAAGAGGGCCCGGCCCATGTCTGATGACCTGGACCTGGGGGAGGTCACTTGTCCCCTCCTTGGACAGAGCTGAGGTCACAGCCAAGGTCATAGCCAAGGTCAGAGTGACACTGGAGGGTTAGGTTGTGTCCAGGGTCCAGGACAGGGCCCTGCTGGGACAGGGAGGGAGGGCTTCATGGATAGCATTGGAGGGAGGAGGAGCCAGGCTGTAGTACTGCTTCCTGCCACCCCCCTGCCCTCCTGTCCTGCCCTGTGGGTCTCCCTGTCTCACACTGAGGGTCTCTGGCTCAGAAGCCCCAGTCTCCCCTCAACTTTCTGAGGCTACACTGAGGATGGGGATCCTAGCAATCTACTTGGTGCCCGAAGTTATACCAGACAGGACTAGGACTTCCTCACCTGAGACCAGGAGCTCCAGGGAGTCACTGGGCTCGGAGCACATCTGGGGTTCTGGTAACGGAGCATCTGAACGTCCGTTCACCTGTGGCTGAGGGTTACGGGGCCCACAGGGAACAGGGCCTGGGCCTGCTGACTGGGACCTCGCTGTGAGTCCAGGGTCCAGGAGAGCTTGTCTCTTCCTTCATCAGAATAAACCTATCAAACTGCTGCTGTGGCCCACACTGGAAGTCCACATTCCCTCCTGAGGTCACCACAGGGCTGGGCAGGGCTGAGAGCCTGGTCTTGCTGTAGACTCCTAGGAGAGAAGGAGGCAGCCTGTGAGATGGGCTCACCCCTCCCACACTGTCCCCAGGGCTGGGCTGTGACACCTTCCTGAGAGCAGAGCCTGGGCTGGGAACCTGCGTGTCCTCTCACCTGTCATCACCAGCTCCACAGGGTCACGGCACTCTGAGCAGCCAGAGGGGCTCAGTAGTAACAGCGATGTCACCCTGCATGATGCTCTGTCACCAATGGGATGGAGAACGCGGTCTTGTTCCTGAGTTTCAGTGACAAACTGTGAGTTAAATAATCTTCCCCTTTAACTTTGGGTGGTGTATTTTATCTCGCCAACAAGAGAAAGGTAACTGAAACAAAGCTTGGACACCCTGCCACGGGCCTGCACCCTACCCGCATGCTGTCACCATCACTGCACAGAGTGAGAGGACCAAGGCAGTGTGGGGTCCTGGAGGCTCCCCTGGGAGGCCGCCTCTTCAGGGAACACAGCAAGGTCTGCATCAACAGGAACCTGAAGGTCACGGCTAGCCCTCTCCTTTATCCCTGGAGAAACTGAGGCCCACACAGGAGGGGCTGGTCCGAGTCAGCATCTCCAGAGGAGGCTGCAGCAGCCCCACAGCTCAGCCCCTGCCCCTGGACCATCCCAGCAGGGTCAACTCCTGGGGTGCTAGGTAGATCCTCAGAGCGTCCTAGGATGGGAGGGGAGTGGAGGGCTTGGGGCCCCTGCTCCCCACTTCTGCCACTGCTCCTCCCCCTGCATTGGCCCAGCATCTCCCCCTGCCTGAGCCCAATACCACAGAACAAAGCCCACCCTTGAGGTTATGAGGGGGACAGTGTACTATGAGACACACAACTGCTGGGAGGGCTTGGGGTCCCCATGAGCAAAGGGATTTTAGCATCTAGCTCTGACAGCTGTGAAGGTGGCTCCCAGAGCATCCTGGGAATGAGCACAAGAGCAGGCGGAGGTCATGGCCTCTCATGAGTCTCTGCTCCTCCCACATGCCCCTGGTCTGCCCCAGACCCTCCCACTGCTGAGGCCTCTTCATCCCTCACACTGACCTCCCAGGCCTCATCCCCTCATTGCTGCTGGAGATGCCCTGGGTTTAGAGCCCTGAAGGCTTGTAGAGCTCAGAGAGGACAGGGCCAGAGGTCAGGGTCCTCACCTGAGACCACAAGTTTCAGGAGCTCGCTGGACTGTGACAACAGATATCGAGCTGAGTCCCGAGAGCCACAGCACCCGTAGGTCCCCCGAGGGCTGAGCTCGCAGCTCCCATGGAGAATTCTGCCTGGGACAGCTGAGCTCGGAACTCTGATCTCAGACACAGTGGGGGACTGGCTGCCCCCTCCTTGGACAGAAGGAAAGTGTCCATTGGAACCAGTGACTGACACAGCAGGGTCACATTCTCTCCTGAGGACACTGTGGGTCCCGGCTGCACCGAGAGGGAGGGTGTGGCAGGGAGACGCTGACCACGGAGCTGGAGGAGGGCACCTGCCCCCTCCTGGGATAGAGCAAATCTGTCATAGCCAAGATCAGAGCGACACTGGAGGGTCAGGTTGTGTCCAGGGTCCAGGACAGGGTCCTGCAGGGCCAGGAGAGAGGGTATTTCCTTAACAGGCACTCTCTCCTTTTCCTCTTTCCTTCCCTTGTCTCCCTCTCTCTCTTTCCTACAACTAATGCAGGGATCTTTTAAAAACCTAAATCAGATCAGGATAGTAAAATACTCGGATGTACACTGCTTCCCATCCAAAACCACCACTCACCCCTGAATTGCTCCCGCTGTCCTGTGCCTGGGATGCTCTTCCCTAGGTATGTACGTGGTGAAATGCTCATCGTCTCAGTGACTTTGCTTGAATGCTCTCTTTGAAGTTTCCGTGGGCCACCTAGGAACACAGCCCCCCATTCCTGTCAGGCTACCTCTCCCAAGTCTCAATCAGCTTCCAGCACAGGAATCGACTCACTCACTGCTTGTCACCTTCAGCCATCTCCCAGCTGTTGTACCAGCACCCCTGGGTCCAGCCAGAAGTGGTGGCATATGCTGTGACCCTAGCACTCAGGAGGATGAGATGGGAGAATCGCTGGGAGTTTGAGTCCAGCCTGGGTTCAAGAGTGAGCTCCAGGCCAGCCTGAATTAGACGGTGAGACCCTGTCTCAAACCAGGCAAAGAGCCCACCACTAGGACCAGTGTTTATTTTGGTTTGCTTGTCTGTTTTTGTTTTATTCACAATACCATCCATGTGTAGAACAATGCTTGTGATGTGGTAGATGATGGATATATTTTGTGACATGAGGGAGTGGATGAATCTCTCCTAGATGTTTTCTGGGCAGCACTGTTGCCTGTCAGAAAGCAGATCACTCCCGTATGTGTTTTGTTGTAGCTTGGCATAACTGATGCCATCTTGAGCCCTGCATTTAACTAGTGCCCTGTATTTGACCCAAGAAAATGAAAAATTACTCAGGGTACAAGTCTCATGAGCAAAGCAGAATGAGCTGTACCCACAGGAGAAAAATTAACCTGCTCAACAAAGAATAAGGATACAGATGTCAACCAAAAATTAATGTAAGGCTCTAGCTAAATTGTTTCCAACAGGATGTCTTTTTGTGGTTCTCTGTTTAAAAGCTTTGTAACTTTCCAGTTCGGTGCCTCTCGGGGGGACCCTGAAACGGGTCCACACGGGTAGACGCTGAGCTCAGCTAATTAAATTCCAAATTTATCAGTCTGGCTGCTTGGATGCCTGTGTTGTTAATGAACCCACTTCATGTTTAATACAGAGTATCCACTGTACACTAAGCTTGGGGGGAGCACAACTAATCACCTTGCACCCTTTGTCTCTGTACACTAGGAGCACCCTAAACGACAGATTATAACTCAGAAGAGGGAGCCCACAGCAACCCAAGATTCTTCTTTTTGCTGATTTTTTGGCACCAGGAATTGAACTCACGACCTCGTGCTCTGCCGTACAGGTGCTGTGCTGCTGAGCTACACCCCAGCCACACTCAGGACCCTTGAGAAGGGTGCTCCACCACCACCACTCCCACCCCTCCTGTGCCAGGGTCTGGGTGTGGGTGCCATTGCCTGGTGCGGGATGAGCGGAAGGCAGAGGAGGGCAGCGGCAAAGGCTGAGCACAGGGAGGTGACAGCCTGTGGAAGAGACACTGTTCCTGGTAGCCAGGAGGAGAGACAGGCAAGGCAAGGGACTGTGGGGCTGGGCAGAAGCCTGGGTCAGGGTGCTGACAGGAAGGTTCTGCAGGTCAGATTTGGCGAGGCAATCATGGAAGACACCGTGCTGAAAGGTGAGAGAGTATCACAGGGACCCAGGCACCCAAGGCAGGACGCTGACCAGCTGGGAGGGACACACGACGAAGGTCAGGTGCAGGGGCTAAAGAAGACACAGCGGGAGGAGGAGTGAGGGCCGGGTGGGAAGGAGAACCACAGCAAACCAGGTGGGCAGCAGCCCCAAGCAGGCCACAAGCACTGAAGAGCAGACTAGAACTTGGTGCCCGCACCAGACTGGCCTGCAGAGGGCAGCACAGAGGCGCTCAGGAGGTTTCCTGAGGTGGACCCAGCGCAGCTTCCGACCTCAGCCCTCTGCCCTCAGACCCGGGAGTCCGCAGCCGGTTCCTCCTCGCGCAGACTCCAGCCCTGTTCCTTCAGACCCAGGGGTCAAACCCAGTTTCTCCGTCCTGAGATCCATGGATTTGGGGTACAGCTCTGCTCCCTCAGATCCGACAGTCCAGAGCCTCCTTCCTGAGACCCCGGAGTTCACAATCCCCATCCTCCACACCCCACAGGCCAGGTCCACACACACTCCTAAACAGTTCTCCCCCAAGGCCCAGGTGTGGCCCTCCCTACCCTAGAGCTGAGGAGGCCGGGCTCCAGCTTCCCTTTGGTTTACTCAGGAGCTGGGAACACTGGCCCTCCACAAGGAAGAGGGCCAGAACAGAGTCTGTGGGCTCCTCCTCACACTCGGGTGCCCCAGCCCCCCACTGCCTTTTGCTCAGTAAACTTAGTACATGGAACCCTTCCTCCTCCCGTCCTTAGTACCCAGGAACTGGCCAAAGGCTGATGGCTGTTAACTCTCCCACCTCTCCTACCTCTGGGGCTGGCTGCCTCTCAGGGGCCACCGGGGTTTGACTTCCAGTGACGGACGCCTTCTTCCCCAACCCTTTGGAGCAATTATGGGAATGTCTCCTTGTCTTTTACAACTTTACTCGTTCTGGAGAAGCTACTTTAGTGCAGAAAAAAAATTTAAAACTTTCATTTCTAATACTAAGCATTTTTCTAACACTGCTCAAAGATGAGACCGGGAAACACAGACTGTTCCTATGGTTATAAAGCTACAAACTTGATGAGCTTTGACACTCCAGGCCAAATGCAAGATCAGTGTAGCTGTCGCAAAAAGTCTTTCTCTTGCTTCTGAGTCCCACAGAGTGATCACTGCAAGGACATCTCTGCCTGGTCTGACAGTGATGGATTCTTCCTCTGTGTTGTACGATAATAACCTCATTCAATTGCTGTTTCTGTAAGAGTGAGATCTGCCTAGCGATTGATGACAAAGGCATGCGTGACCAACCATAGGTTACTAGGTTATCTGCCTTTTGTACTTCCTTCTGACAACATATATAAATGACTGGAAAACTCCAGTCACTGCTCATGATTTGGAACCGAGGTTCCCCTCAGCCTGCTGGCGTAATAAGGCTGCCCTCTAAAGTCCCTCTGGTGCCGTGGCTCTATTTGGCCTGGTCCTGAATTCCGCATCACAATGAGAAGAAAGCTCAGAGAGCAGACAGAAGGGCAGGGCTGGCCAGGCTCTGAAGAGCAGGGGCAGCAGGCTGGGCACAGCCTCCGAGAAGGGCTGCTCCAGCCAATCCAAGTATGTGTGGTAGCAGAAGAACGGGCTGTGGAGATGGAAGGGACAGGTGGTCAGCTTCTGTGCCTCTGTGGGGTAGGTGGGCAGAGCTCAAGTCTGGAGCAGAAAGAACGTGAGGAACGTTGGGGAACAGAGGTGTGGAGAAATGCAGAGATGCAGGGACTTACAGGGCGAGAGGGGTACCCAGAGTGGAGAGAACACATAAGCACAGATTCAAGGCACAATGCTAGGATTAAGGGTGTGAGTGCTGCCTGTCCTGAGTAGCCTGGATAAAATATAAGGGGCAAAAAGAGCTGTGTCTATCCCTTGTTGATTTCTCCCCTTCTGCCTACCACAACCTGTTTCTTCTCTGCAATGCCATCCTACCCAGCCAGCCAAGTGAGGACTAAAACCTCTTCAGACTGTGAGCTAAACAAACCCTTCCGTCTTTAACTTTGGGTGTTGGCTACTTTGCCTCAGCATGAGAGAAGTAAATAAAACAATGGAAAAGAGATTCAAAGATAAAGAGGGGCAGAAATTTAGAAAGGCAAAGAAGACCCTAGGGATGAGGGCGACCTGATTGTTGAGACAGGTGGAGACAGAGCGAGGAGGCCTGGCTATGCAATGGCTTTTTGATAAAAATGAATTACAGAAGGTAGAGCAGCCTGGGGAGAGCAGTGAGGCGTAGAGGGGGGCGGGCGCACCCAGGCCAGCAGGTGTGAGGACAGGGCTTTGCCCTAGGAGAGCTGGGAAGCCACTGAACTTGTCCAGCAGGGAGCACCAGTGCCTGTCCACTTCTCCCAACCCCTACTCCCCGCTGAGCAGGCCTGTTCCTTGGGGACAATCACAGGAAACAGGCGCCAGTGGCCCAGAGATGTGGTGCCAGGGTGGCCTAGGGAGCAGAAGACCCTGCAAGTTCACCAGAAACCACCAGTGTGAGACGCACACACCCAGAACAGGCACATCTGTAGACACAGCTCATAAGCGGCTGGGAAGAAGGGAGCCCGGGGCGGCGACACGCAGACCAGCACCAAACCCTGGGTGCAGAGGGACGGCGAGGGGAGAGGCGGGCGCATTGGGCAGGCCGCTCACCTGTCATGATTCCCACGTAGCAGTAGCTGTAGCTGAGGGTCTCCATCAACGAGGGAACATCAGGCAGCAGCCCCAGGGTGGGCGCCTTGCTGAAGCCCAAGGCCATTTCCTTCCGCTGGGCCAAGTGCAGGTCCTGGACGTCACTGGCCAGACTCACCAGCTGGGGACGCGCACGCAGGGTCGGTCAGCCCAGGCGGCCTGGGCACCTGGAGCGGCGAGAGACTCTCCCCGCTCCATGCTCGGCCTCCTCGCTGTCCGCTGTCTGTCCCTATGCGCTCATGCAGTCCGCGGCTTCAGGTACAGTCCAGAAGCCAATGACGCCCAGGTGCTAGCCCAGCCTGGACCTCGGTCGAGCCCACTCCCCCACAGCAAGCTGCCCGACACTGTTTATACTTGATGCTTTCCAGGTGCGCCAGGGAACACGGTGCCACCCGCCGCCCAAGGCAGACCTTCTAGGGTCCCCCAGCAGAGAGGCCACCCCCATCCAGTCAGCTACTCAGGCCAGAAACCGCCATGGCTCCCAGACCCTCCTACCTGCCCCTCCAGATCTACTCTCTACCAGTTCCACACAGGACCAAAATCCTGGTGTCTGCCAGCTTCCTACAGGGCCTAACAGAACACTGGGGAAGGCGGGAAAATGAGAGCAGCACTTGTCTTCTGGAAGATGGCCACCTGGGAGCTGGACCCCAGGGCAAGGGCGCCTCTGTATACGTTTTCTTCGTTTTGTGTGAGCTGCCCTCCCCTACCCGCCCTTGCCCTGGTAACTGCGCCCTGCTTCTGGCCCAAGGTCTCTGCCTACTCTTCAACTACTTTCCACACTGGCCACTGCGCTGCAAATAAAGCCCCCTGGCAACCCTCAAGCAGCATTTCCTGTTGAGGCTGAGCCACCTACCACAGCTAAACTGAGCTGCCACTGTCAGTCACCAGGACTTTCCTTGCGCAGTATTAGGGACTGAACTCAGTCCCTTTGCACTTAGGGACATCCCCAGGCCTTTTCTTTCTGTCTCTGTCTGTGGCTGTGTCTATCTCTGTCTTTCTCTCTCACTCCCTCCCTCCTACTGAGACAGGGCCTTCCTAAATTGTTCAAATCATGATCTGAACTGGGCTTCAAATCATGATCTTGCCTCGGCCTCCCAGAGTACTGGGATTACAGGCATGTGTCACCACACCTAGCTCATGAGGAATAGTTCAAACACGCAAAATTGACTGCACCCTCTCTTCCAGAAACAAACCAAAAAACTCTCCCAGTAAATCTCACTCCCCCTGCCAACTGTTCCTCAAAGAACTACTACCTAGGAATACATAAAAAAAATTGAAAAAAATCAGACCCTGTCCAAAAA
>PVJX010039245.1:0-15875 GCA_004027295.1 Dolichotis patagonum
TCTGGGTGCAACAAGAGGGGGCTCTGGAAGAAATCAAGGAGTTGCTGTTTGTCAGTGAGAAGTGAGTTAGGGATGAGACTCTGGGAAAAGCTCCCCAGAGTACAGTTAGGCCATACTGAAAACATTCTAATCTGTGTCTTGCAGGGGCCTTGGAGACGGTTCTCCAATTCTTCCATTGTTGTGACCTTTCCTCTACCTTGGAGCATCTGGAGTTTTAAACTACTGTTTCTTGAGCTCTTACTAAACCTTAGAACCTGGCCAAAGGTTTCATGCATGATGTTTCATTCCACACACAACAGTGCAGTGAGGAAAGTGTTATTTCTACCACTTTTCTACATGATAATGCTCCTCTTCAGAAAGCTACAGTCACTTGTCCAAGGTCATACTCCAAGCTCCCACCATGAGCTTCAGCCCAGCCCTGACTGACAGCCACACTGTGCTCTGAAGGGCCATGATATCTTGTCTTCTGCTTGTTTGATGTGTTCAGGATCCACTCATCTCTTGTGTTAGGAATCACCACTCACATAGGAGAGCAGAATGGAGGTTTGATTGACAGTCCAAAAAGCCCTTTTTCTCCTGGGTTTTCACTGCTAATCTGGAGAATGTATCTTCACTTTCATCCTTCAGAATGAATGTGACAAACATCAGGACAATAACGGACAGTTGTTAATTCTCCCATTCTAAGCACAAGAGTGAATGGTTTAATTCCAGAGTTAGAAATGAGGCTCTAACTTTGAGTTTACATCCAGCAATGCAGGTCTAGAATAACTGAATTTTTGTGCTCTATGGGAGAGTTTGTGTTGGGAACAGGTTATTCTTCCACATGGGTCTCATTCCTCATTTCCATATCCCTTATGTTAAAATCCATAAATTGAGCTAAGTTTATGTTTTTTTTTTTTTTTTTTTGCTGTTTTATAGCTCTTAGTATTTGGTAAGTTACTTTATCTTGTTTGGTCTTGATGTTTTTTGAATGTGAAATGGGTATCATAGAGAAGAGGGTTTTCTAGGTTGTAATGAGACTTGAATGAGAAAATCAGTGATGAGGAAATGTGGAGCACATAGCAGATGGACGTTATTGCTGTGGTATAGCATGGTGATTGGGATGGATATGCTGCTGTTAGGTCAGGAGTTTGAAGCCCAGCTCTGCCATCTACTCACTATGCAACCTTGGGAAGTGTTTTACTTTTTCTGATCCTTGTTCCCTGTATATAAAGTGAGGGTGTTAATAACACTTGCTTCATAGGTTAGATATGAGGAAGACGAGAGTGTGTGGAGAATGCTCAGTATAGCACCTGGTGTACAGGAAACAACTATTATGTTATATTGTTGAAGCAAGGGTCTTTAATAATCCATCAGGTGGCTTCAGTAGGAGATAGGAGGCAGTCAGGAGGGCAGAGATGAGGAGTGCTGCTAGATCATATGAATGGGGAGGTCACTTCTTGCTGCAGCAATTTAGGAAGGACCTGGGTGGCTTAAATTGTGTGCCAGGGCATGAGGCACTTCAAGAGTGGCCCTATCAAAAGTAGGGGATGGAGGTGTCATATTTATTGGGTATCTGTTACATCTCAGAGACTCTTTGAGAAATGGTTATATAAAAACTTCCTTTAACCCTAGGACAAACTGACAAGGTGGCATCGTTATCTCCATTTTACAGATGAGAAAATGGAGTTTCATGAATGTGAACTGGATTAAGCATCAGAGTGGGCAATTGAACTTGTCCAGAGCCTTCCAGAATGCAGTGCTCTGAGCATCTCATTCTAAAAGGGGGTTTGGTTTTTGGGAGAAGGGACACATGTAGTGGCTCCTGCAAGCAAGAGTCCCCATTCTCCCTGCCATCCCTGGAGAACTGGAGGAAACCCAGGGACCCAGTGGAGTTTCTGATGACCACCATGCCTCCTGCCTGGCTCATTCTGTCTCTCCACGAGCCTCAGCCCAGCAAGATGCCAGTGGACTTAGCTAATGTTCCTGAACAGCCCATTCCCACAGACCCAGACAATGGCCCAATTATCTTGGGCCAATCACCGGCCAGCTCCCTGCCTGGGCCCCACATCTAGAGGCGATTTCTCTTTTTCAGGAGAGTCAGCCAGGGACTTGAGAGCTGCTGTGAAGGTAATTAGGAAAGTTTGGTCATAGAAACCCTTGGCCTCCTCTCATGGAAGGGAGGGGAGGGGCTGTGAAGGGTGTGGGGATTTTTTTCCCAGCATCTGCCTGCACTGAGCAGCAGGGAGGCAAATCACCACATCAGGATCAGAAGAGAGAGGGAGAGAGAGCTGTAAAATAAAGTCTGTATGTACACAAAACTGTGAACCACAAAGTGATTTTCCGTGTATCTTCAAACAGGCTGGAGACTGGGGTGAGTCCGCTTCTTCCCTTCTCCTCCAGCCATGATCCTTTCTTCTCTGTCTTCCCTCTCCTCAAATTGGCCAACGTAATCATTAAGAAAATAACTCTGGCTTTCTCCACATGCCACAGAAGCTGTCTATGTTTTCTGTCTTTTTTTTCTCTGATCCTAAGTCTCATGCACCCACTCACAATTTTGGCTCTGCCTGGAACACACACATTGGATTTGGTAATTTCCCTTTATCTCTGCTGCTTTCCTAGCTCAAACCATCTCCACTTCTTGCCCATACCACCATGATAGTTTCTTCATTCTGGAGGGTCTGCTACATGTGTGAATCAGGTTACTTTCCACTGCCCTATTAGAACTCACCATTGGCTCCCCTTGGCTTCTAAAGTAGAAGATAAACTATAGAGTATGCCCACCAGCTTGCTGTGATTAGTTCCTCTCTGAGGTCCTGTCCTCATCTTTCCCTAGTGCTCAGCCCACTGCATCCACCCTGGCTTTCCTCACATTCTTTGGAAATGCCATGCCTTGAGCTGGTGCATTCTCTGTTCCCCCGCCTGGACTCCTCTTCCCCCAGGTAATGCTATGGCTAGGGCTGGCTCTTTTCTATCTGGTTGCCGTCTTCATTGAGAGGCCTTTCCTGAATATCTTTTCTAAAATAACATCTGTCCTCATTGATAAACTATGCTACCATGTCTCCCTTATTGTATTTCTCCCATTTATCTTGGTATGAAATTATTTTATTCATTGTTTTCTGCCACTGACACTAGAAGAGGTGTTTTCTGAGACTGGGGAGCTTTCCTGATTGTGTGTTATGGTGTTCCCATCACCAAGAACAGGTGCTTGAAATCATTTGTTGAAATCAAGAATAAATGCCTGATATGCAGCCTTGGGTTCTTAATATCATATCTTGCTCTTCCTCTTTATAATCAGGTCAGATAGGGACTGTTTTCATCCTCATTTTATTGGGGAATAAAACTGAGGAAACTGAGGAAACAGACGGGCAATGGCCAGACCTCTTATCACATTGCCCTGACTCACCATCTCGGTAGCTATCAGCCTGGGAAACTAGACCACAGTCTCTGGATTGGTTCCAAGCAGTCAGGACTTGGTAAGTGAACAACTTTGTCAAATTTCGCTTTCACTTCCAAATTAGGATCAACTAGAGAAAGTCAAATACACTCCCTTAGCCAATCTCATAATATGCTGCATCGGAAAGGCAAGCTTGCCTACTGTATCCCAGGGCCACAACCTCCAGTCTGGGCACTCAATGTCCTTTCACGTTCCTCTGCTTGTCTCTAGGTCTCTGTCAAATACAAGCAATGGTGGCTGACTCCGCTTTTGTAGCAAGCTCTGAATAAATAGCTTTTGCTTGTTCAAGTTTGGGGAGTTATTTTTACTTCCCCCAAATGGAGGCAGCTCCATGGGAGTGGCAACATCTCAATGTCACCCAGTTCAGGAATAGCCTGGTCTTTCTTGTATGTCTGAATCATGGGTTACTTTTCTTCTACCAGGCCACACTTCATTTCAAAGGGATTTCTTTTTTTCTCTGCTCCTGACCAGAGAACCAATTATGCGGCTGCAGAAATGAGAGAAGGGAAAGATGAGAAGAGAATGGGGAAATGGAGAGGTAGAAGTGTGGAGAATAGTAGTAAAGTGGCTCAGGACAGGGGGAAGTAGATTTCATAGGAAGCTCAATCACAGACTTTAAACTGGTTGCCTTCTTCCTATCCACTTAACCAAATGACGGCTAAATGTTGAAAGCCAATCATTTGTCCTTAGGTTGTTATTTGTCTAAAGATAAGTATGACTATGGAGAGATTTGTGGGCAAAAAGCAATTAGTGTTCCCATCCATCTCAATTAAGGGTATTAATAATATTAATTAATAGCTATACCAGGGTACAGTAGAAAATTTTGGTCTATAAGCAAGAGATTTTCAGGGACCACATCTTTTCCTAAGGTATCCATTTGTTATGGGAACAGGCAGAGATCTTCTGGCTCTTCTGTCACCTGCAATCAGCCCCCAATTCCTCATTCTGTCATGCCAGGTTTGAGAAATGTCAGCACAGGATGTGGAGCCCAGGAAGCTGGGAATGGAGATAAGAAGTCCTGGGAGCAGTGGGATTACTCAGACAAGCTGGGGGTGTAGAAAGATCTCTGGAAAGAAGATCCGTTGGGGTTATCCAGCCTTAGCCCTAACTTTATAGCAGGAATTTTACCTTGGGGATCTACTCCTGCTGAGCTCTCAGTCCCAACCTCCCTTTTCTGCCCCAGGGATGAAGCATGGCCTGGATCTGGAACATTTCCTTTTGGTCACTGTGATTAGTTCCGGGATGGTCAAAGAGAAAGGCTTGAGGTTCTTAAATTAAGGATTTGGAGAAGGCAGATAATGAGAAGTCATAAAGACCAGGGATAATTAGTGTATTAGAGAAATTCTTTCTCTTGTTTGTGCCACTTGACAGTTATTTTATCAACAACTATTCGTTTAGCCTCCAAGATTATCAACTTCACTATTCTAATTGGCAGATTATCTAATCTAACTGTGTAGTTCCCAGGGTATGTTTGCATGGCATTGTGCTGGGAGGAGGTGAACTCATTAGAATGAATGGATGGGGATCAGTGTTAGCTTCTCTGCAACTTGCCAGAAAATCATGTAGTTCTAATCACATGGATACTGGAACTTTTTCCTGGTTTGTAATCTCAGTGATTCAAATAGCCCAGGTGTGGCTAATTAAGTGGAAAAGGACAACGCCTGGGAAAAATTCATAATTATGTTGTTTGTGGGAAATCAAGCTATACAATGACAATATTTAACAGTAATTTGCATAAACTAAGTAAAAATAAATTAGACATAAAATAAAAAAAGAAATGCAGTTTGAAGGCATGTTATACTGAGGCACACATTATAGCATTTTCCTTAATGTCAGTTGTTATTTCATTCAACCTCAGGCTGATATTACCACAGGCTAGAGTTTAAGACTCACTATGACAGTGTTTGGGAAAATGTAACTATGATCACAGGGCATAAATGAACCCAAATTCCTGGGCCAGAGCCCGTGTTTTGAATAAACTCTTTGGTGAGCTTGTATGTGTGAATGTATGAAAACAAGTGTCTTGTGTCCATGGAAGCTTGGGGACATGTTTCTCACAGCACTTCTGGACTTGGTGCGACTGTATTATCAAGGTGAAGTGGTAGAGGAGACAGACTGGAAAACAACATAGCTTAGAAGCAGGTAAGCAGAGACGAGCTCACAAAACAAAGTACTGTTGGAAAGCATGGACCATGAGATAAATTCTGCTTTAGTGGGAACTAGTAAGGATTCAAGGAGAAAGGTGGGCATGGAGTGAGGTTTGCAGGATATCGAGGTCATGTGGAGTAGAAAATGAGTCTTCAAAGGACTAGAAAACAAAACAAATGAACAAACAAAACAAAACAAAACAAAACAAAAAAGTCCAAATGGTTATAGGATGGGGGGGAGAAATATAGCAACTACTGTCGAGTCCACAGGATGGAAAAAGAACTTGTGTAAGGGTGGGTGATAAAAGACAGATATGTACTACACTTTAGGAAAGTAATCTATGGTAGAAACAATGCTAATATGAGACATTAAGGATAGAGCTAGAATTTATAGATAGGAATGACAAAGAACCTAAATGTCGTACTGCATGTGTGAAGCCATTTAATTCTTTAAATATATAACATAAAACAAATTTTCAAGTGTATAATTTACTGGCATTTAAGTACATTCATATTATTCTGCAGCCATCACTATTATTAACCTCCCAAATTGAGTCCTGGGGCCCATTAAACATGAGCTCTCCATTCTTGCTGCCCCCTGAGCCCGATAACCTCTATTGCTTCATTCTCTATAAATGTGACTCTTCTAGGGACTGCATATATGTGAGTTGTACAATATTTATCCTTTCATGTCTGCTTTATTTTATTTAAAATAATATCACATAGCATGTGTCAGAATTTCCTTCCTTTTAAGGCTAAGTAATATTTCATTTTATGTATATGGCACATTCTGTTGGCCTGTTGGTAGACATTTAGTTAGTTTCTCATAAAGTATGTTTGAATAGGGGACTATCATGTCTAGACATGGATAGAAGAATGAAGAAATGGACAAGGTGTCTAAAATAGGGGAGGCTCTGGAGGCTTTTCTTTGTGGCTGTATGAAGAATCAGGGTCTGTGTAATCAGGAGAAGTAAATTGACTTAATTGTACTACCAACTGGTGGTATTTGAATGGCCATTGCCTTGAGCTGTGGGAAAAGAGCTCTGTGATTGATTAGCTCTGTCTTCTGTGCTCTTGGAGGAGGGGGGAGGAGTGACACCTGCCATTCATTTGAGTTCTTGCTGCAGTGTGTTTGGATTTGGGCTACTTTCATGGCCCCGCTGAGTAAGGAGCTGAATCTTTAGTCCTGTAACTGACACCAAGGGAGTTCTGTAACTGATGCCTGGGCAGCATCTGAAAGGGTCATTTACATCTTCAGATTACAGCTCTGCTTTAAGATCCCTGAACAACTCAGCCTCCGCCCTTGGCTGTATCTCCAGCTGAAGGATCAATAGTGTTTCATTTTGTTTTCTCTGTCTTCTGCTGAATCATCACCAGAGAGGACAGCCCTGGAATTCTTGATCACAGGGACCCATGTGAGTCCCTCCTCCAAAGCAGAAGCACATGTGTGTAGACTGAAAACTTGTATCAAAGAGAATCTTGTAGCACTGGCTGCCTTTGCAAAGCTGGAGTCTGCCATTTGTGTCTGCGAACTTGGGTTGGGTGCCTGTGTAAATCCATTTGCAGCTTGGTAATGAGTGTCCTTTGTTTTGTCTGTCTCTGCTCCTTTCTGCTCTCTCCCTTAATCTTTTGCTTTTACCCAGGGAAAGAAGAGTCCCTTTCCTTTTCTTGGCAGTCTTAGTGGAACTTCTAATCAAAGTAGCAACTCAGAGCTTCATCATCGCTGGCCACAGTGATATGATTCAAGGAAAGAATGGCCCTTGAGAGTTTACACCTCCTCCTGGCAAAAACTAGGAGTTTTTGTTGTAGGTCAGGGGTTGCCAATCTTTTCCCATAAAGGGGCAGGTGGTAAACATTTTAAGCTTTGTGCACTGTGTCCCTGTTGCAGCTTCTTAGCTCTGTCCACGCAGTGCAAAATGAAATGGAATTGTTGTGGTCCAAAAAAACTTTATTTACAAAACCAGGCAGTAGGATGGATTGAGTCCATTGCCAACCCTTATGCTGAATTAAAACTGTTAGAATCTAGGAGTATAGGTCCCACCTTGTGAAGAGGGCCATTCTGAAGCCAGCTTATGGGAAATGGAACTAAAAGGGTGACTGTGACCATAGCTACTGAGCTAGATTTAGCCACACCTGAAGGCATCTCCCTGCAGATGTGCTGGTTATGCCAAACAACATTATCCTCTATTGCTTAAAGGAATTTCATATGGGTTTTTGGTTATCAAAGAGATTCTTGACTCATATAGATCCTCTGCAGTAGTCTGTTCTCAGAGCCATAAAACTGTAAATTTGTTGAGCTGGAAAGCCCTGTCAATAATCTGGGAAGTAGGAAAAAGGAAGGGCCTTTCAATGTCTTAGCTTTGAGTCCTCTATGGGCCTGATCACTGTCCAGAGGCAGGGAGACTGATCCCAACCATGACTCACCCAAGCCCCGTACTCTTTCAACTATTTATGGAGTCCCAAATACTTGCCAGACCCCACCCTAGACCCAGAAGGAAGGAAGGAATGGACATCTATCACACTGTGCAGGATGTGTGCACTGTATGTATTGTGGTCATTTACCTACAGTATTTGATGCCATTTTTATAATCTGAAAAACAGGATTGATATTTCTATCTCACATGTAAGGAATTAACAGTAGAACTCAGGAGGGTTAAGTGATTTACTCAAAGTAACTCATATAGTAAGTGAAGAGCTAGATGTAATCCCAGCTCTGGGCAGTTCCAACATTGAATCCATCCCATAATAGCCTTCAATACCATTGCTACCTTTTCTGACAACTGTCCAAGAGTGGGGCTGTAGTCCTTGTCATGGAAGCAGCACATTTATAAGCCAGCACGTCACACAGATGAGGAATGGAGCAATAGGAAACCAGGATATTTGTCACTGCTCCGCCTGGAGCATTATGAGTCAGTGTGGGCCTGTTGGCTGTAAATACAGACTCTAGCAACTCTTTCAAGTAACTTGGTGATGTTGCAGTAGAAAATTTCTCTTTGCAAAATGCTAACAATGCAGTGGTGCTTAAATTTTATGTGTGCAAGATTATGACTATATACATAAAACGGGAAGAAAAAAATCTGCAACCAGCAAGAGCTGGGTTTATAATTATTAGTTTTTTCTTCTCCCCTAGTCTTTTTCCCAAACAGTTCTGGAGTGGAAGAATTTCCTGTGGAGAAAGTTAACAATAAAAATGCTGACTGTGAGCGGGTGCATGGCACTCATATAGGGACCTTGAGAAGCTCTTTTTCCTCCTTTCTGGAGGAAAATCAAAGACCATCACTGGGAACACTGTAGCCTATTTAAAAACAGTGACAGCTCCTACTAAATGCATTGGCATTTTAGACATGGAAGAGAAGGCTCTGCTTCCCTTCTGTGTGAGACTGATTTAGCTGCTGGAGCTCTCACTGTATGCTTTGTGTGGGCAGAGCTCAGGCCTCAGGCTGAGGGTCTGGGGTCAATGGAGGGGAAAGAGAAAAAAAGAGCTGAGCTTGTATGCATTCTCTCTCTGTCTCTCTGTCTGTCTCTCTGTCTCTCTGTCTCTGTCTCTCACTCCCCCTTTCCCTTTGGTGTACAATGGATCATTGAGAGGTGTATCAAAGAGAAATACAAGACAAGTTAACAGGCAAGTATTAGTGGGGGGAAACAAAGAGGAAAAAAGAGAGATCCCAAGCCAGCGCTCAGACAGAGATCAATGGTTGGAGGCACACAGAAGTCTAAGGAGAGGAACAGACTGTACTTCCAGATGAGGACACCGAATACAAACCCCCCCCCCCAATACACATAGAGAGACAGAGAGAGAAAGAGAGAGAGAGAGACAAATAGACAGAGAGGCAGACAGACAGAAAGAAACAGAGAGAGACAGAAAGAGAGGTATGCACACATGTATTCATTGAGTGAGACAGAGGAGGCAGAGAGACAGATGCAGAGAAACAGAGAAATATAGACAGAGGATAAACAGACAGGGAGACAAAGAGACAAAGGCAATGGAGAAAGGCTCTCCAGAGCGTCAGGACATCTAGATTGGTGTCCTTGCCACAATGCATGAACTGGAATCACTGTCCTGGCCAGTTGATTCCTGCTAGTCATGGCCTGTAAGTCCCAAATGCTCCCAAAGGCAGATACCTCAGAGGTCCAGCAGCACTCTGCACTGATCCAAGTAGAGATGCATCTCAGTACACAGCCACTCCCGGCATGGTGGCCCTGACAGCACTCAAGCTTTTTTTGAGCCAACAACCTGGTGGTCCAACTGTGACCTGTGCCCACACTTTGACTATACAGAGGCTGGGAGGACAGCAACAATGTAAGCAAGCATTTGTTATTACTGGGACAGAATAGTGTGATGATCGTGTGTGCATGGAAAGTTTGCATTATTATTACTATAATTATAAAGGAGATGCTGCCTTGGAAATTCTTACGCACACACTCATGTAAATGGATATCATCATTGCTAACCAGTGAGATGTTTTCCACAGTTCTGTTGTATCAGTAGTGCTTAGCAAACACCACCACACATGTGTCTCTGTATGTACACCTGGTAACATTTCTCCAGACAAGGAGAGCTACATTTATGCACCAAAAGAAGTGGATGTTGTAGTTTCTGGCTTTCTTTGTTCAAGTCTTCTTATCATTTCTGGAAACAGCAGGAGCATTCAGTGCATTTTCAAGAATTTTGATAACACCTATGTTAGGCAAAATAATTATAGTAGATGGTCAGGGACTTCCTACTTCCCCAGATGTCATGTCCTAATCCCTGAACATGTTAGGTTAAATGGAAAAAGGGAAATGTGGCTTTGAGGGAAATTAAGATTTCTCATCAGTAGACAATGATATGAGGATAGTGTTCTGGGTAGTTGAGATGAGTCTCTTGTAATCACTGGGATCCTTAAAAGTAAGTACAGAAGAGACAGTGAGGCAGAGACAAGACAGCGTGTGAAGTACTTGGCTGGGAGGAAGGGAGCATGAGCCAAGGGATGGATATAGGCTACTTCTAGAAGCTGATCTGCAGACCAGAATGCAATGCTGTTCACATCTTGATTTTAGCCCTGTGAGACCAATTGCAAACGCACAAGTTGCAATATAATTTTTAGTTGTTGTTTTAAGTCTCTAAATTACAGCAGCAATAGGAATCTAGTACAACCTCCATGCAAAAGCCCCTCTCCGAGGCCCCATCAGAGAGAGTAGAGTCTGTTCTGTTATGGAATTTGCAGAGTGGGAGGCTGGTGGAGGACAGCCCAGTGGTAGGGCTGCTAGTGGCAGCAGGTCAGTATACTGTGTCAACATTTGCTGCAAAGAAACTCATATTTTTTACACCAGGCTCCAGTCATGTGTTTATGGATACTGAAGCCACCTCCTCTTATCTCAAAGATGCTACCTATAGAAATGCATGACAGACTATTTGTTTCACAGCCCACTCACGAGATGAGAACTGGATGGTGGAGTGGGGGAGGTGTCGGGAATTCTTCTCGGACCACACCTACTGCAGTGCCTGATCAGGAAGAGTCCCGGCTTCCTCAGTGAATGAAGTGTCCTTGTGTACAAGGTCGACCTGCTCAAACCCCTATTTTCAAGTGCAAACCCAAAATGCCTTATCTCATCAGGAGTCTGGGAATGAACAATCATGGCATTGTTTTCACTCCTGGCTGATTTGTGAAATCCCCATTTCATCTCACTTTGCCCTTCTCCTTGTCTCCCTGCCTTCCCCTCACTTCTGCACATCCAGACGCTCTTGCTCTCTCTCAAAATTAAAAGGGACTAGCAAATGTCTAGGCGGCCTTGACAAGCTCTCTCAGCATCAAACACTCTGGTCTGTCTGGGGCTGCTTCTGCCAGGGGCAATCAGCTCTGGAAGTTCAGAACAGTTGTATAACAGGAAGTTTCAGTCCTTACCATCTGTGGGCTGGGGCATTGCCGATGAGAATAACATCAGGCAGCGTGTATCATCTTCAGATTCAGCGGAAAAAGAAAACACAATAAAGATATTTCCATTTGTAGAAATAAAAAGAGCTCGGCTCAGAGCTGTGAACTAGTGAAGCAGCTGAGAGAATCTAACAAGAATCTTTTGTGTGGAGATAATAGAGGGTTGAGATAAAGAGCATTAACTCTGCAACTGGGTCTGAATCCAAGCTCCACCATATTCAGACTCTTCAGCTCTAAGACTTGTTTTCTCTGTCTGTGAATTGGAACATTTAGTCTCTATATCATAGTTTATCTGTGAGCATGGGTAAAAGTGATATTTATACAGTTCATGTCTTTCAGTTAAAGAAGCTTGAGGTTTGTGACTTTGGATGAGTCACTCTGATAGCCCCATGCCTCAGTTTCCTGAAATGTAAACAGGAGTGTTATTTGTCCTTCCCTCATCAAGTTTTATAGATTTACAGAGTCACTATGAGCAATGCTCTTAGAACAGGGCCTGATATGTAATCTGTCCCCAGTACATGTTAGATGTGATGATGAAATCTTCATCAGACTCTTGTTGCAAATGTGAGGAACCATCTTGCCTCAACTCAGCTGAGGCAAAGGTGGTGGTGGGTTATGAGCTAGAGGAACCCAACTGCGGGCAGGATGGGAACACTGTCAGAGAGAGTTCTGGCTCTTTCCGCCTCTCTGCTCTCTGTTCTAGATCCAGCAAATTCTTTTCTGTCTCTCTGGGAATGACTCTTACTTGCCTAAAGGACTAGGTAAAAGATCTTTCTAGCTTCTCCCCCAGTGAGGATCCCTACCTTCAACTCCAGGCAGAAAAATCCCGGAGAAGTGTGATTGGCTTCAAGTCCACCATGCTCCTGTGCCTCCTAGACCAGTCATCATGGCTGGAATGGTGAGGTCCTATGATGGGCTTTAATCACATACTGTGGAAGGACCTTTAATCACATACTGTGGCTCAGATTTAAGCACACAACCAAAGTCCTATGATAGGTTCAGCTTCAATCACACAACTGAGGTCCTGTGATGCACCCAGCTTTAAAATGTGAGTCTTTGAGATTCTATAATGAGCTCAGTTTTGATCACATGGGCACTCTTGAGAACTGTATGCATGATTAGAACAAAGAAGTATTTTCCCAAAGAAGGGAGGTGGACAGATGAAAGGAATAGATGTCTGTTATAGTTAAAACAACAACAATAACAACAACACCCAGGATATTTTCTGGCACACAGTGGTCCTCACCAAATCAGCCTTCCTTTATTAGTCTTCATGTCAAGTATTTGTTTATTTATTCATTCATTAGTTTTTCGAGACAGGGTCTTGCTACAGAGTTCAGGCTGGCTTTGAACTCATGGCAACCTTTCTGCCTCAGCCTCTTGAGGGTTGGGATTATAGAGGTAAACTACCATGACCAGCTCGAGGATCCTTTTTTTTCCTTTTGATTTTTTTGGAGACAGTGTCTTGCTATATAGTTCAGGCTGACCTTGAATTCACTACGTAACTTGGGCTGGCCTTGAACTCATGGCAATTCTCCAGTCTTAGCCTCCTGAATGCTGGGATTACAGGTGTATACCACCATGCCTGGCTCAAGGATTCTTATTGATAAAATGAAATCTCATAATAGCAGTAGCGAGGAGAGTAACATGGTTTAGGACCTAACGGTACAGAAACCTAGTGGGTGCTTCAGGAATTCCTTTGTTCTTTTTCCATGGCCAGAGAAGCAAGAACATGGCCACAGAAATGACCCAAGACTTCCTGAGGAAATCCACTTGAGAGGTGCTTCCCTCCAGCACCCTAGAAACTCCAAAGCACATGTAGCCTGAGCAACACCACTCTTACCAGTTAGTAATTAGGCTGTGATTGTTGTTTATTTGTGCGCTGTACTGTAACTCCCTCTGCCCGAGGCTGGTGCTAGAGCTCGGAAAATACAATTTCCTCCAAAATAATTTAGTTTTAAGAGGAAAATGAAAGTTTAAAGTAGTTTAATGTTTCAGCAAAACCATAATGGCTGGAGAAGATTGGACTGTGGGAACCAATAAAGTGCCCTAATTCTTATAATAACTCAAGGCTTAACTCTTCCCCTCATCAGAACCATCCGAACGCTGACCCTCAACACAGGACAGTTGTGCCACAGATTCAGTGGATGGTTGGACAATAAGTCTTCTTTTTCGCTCTCTTTCTTCTTTTTCTTTTTTTCTTTTTTAAATGAACAGTGCCATTTGTGACTTTAGTGGAGCCATAAGCATAAGGTCCTTCGTATCATTTTTGGAGTCCTGCAGTTGTGTCCCTGGACACAGACTCAGGGACTTACCCATTTCCTTTCACACGTTCCCCTCAGACCTGTGAGTCTCTGGATGAAGAGTTGCATCTTTGAGTAGAATATGTGAGATCGCTGTTGGGGAGACTAGAATGAAAGCATTAGCTCTAAAACATGAAGCCTCTGGGAAGCCTCAGTTTCTCATTTACAAAATGGGGAGAAGGAGGAGGACTGTGTAGGGTTGTTGTGAGAAATGATGGTGCAGTGAGCTGGGCATGGCGGTGCACCTGTAACCCCAGCACCATGGGAGACTGAGAAGGAGGATCGCAAATGACAGCCACGCCTGGACAATTTAGCAACGCAAAATGAAAAGTACAAGAAAGGACCAAAGATGTATAGGTCAGTTTGAAAGCTTCTGGCTCAATCCCCAGTACTGAAAAAAAAATGGAAAAAGAGAAGCGGGGGGGGGGGAGAGGGAGAGAGAGAGAACTGTATAGTGATGTGGGACATTTAGTCAGTGAGATTGAGGGAGGGGAAGACAGAAACAGAATTTAATACCTTTTCATTTACTGTACTTGTATACCTACTATGTGCCAGCATTACCAACATTACCATGAGGTCTAAGGATTTACAGGGTTCAAGACATGGGCTCTAACTCAAGGATTTCCTATTCTCACTGGAGAGACAAAGAAACAATCAGAGATCTAATCTTTCAGCTCAATAGTGTCCTCATCTCTAAAGTGTGAATAACTCCAGAACTAGGGTTGTTGGAGAATTCAACATGCAAAACACTTGGAAGAATTAAGTCTGTGGCAGATAGTAAGTGCTCAATAAATACGTGCTAGCTTTTCAGACTGACATGTCAAAGATAGCTTCATGTTTACCAGTGTGACCTAGAACCCACAAATATCCTGGGTGTCAGTCTCCCGGGATCTTCCCTCCTGAGGCTGGTGGAGTTGAGATTCAGAATACCCACTTTCTAGTGCTGCACTACTGGTCATGACTTCGAGGGCCTGGGAGTCCATGTCTTTGAATTCTCATGACCTTCCTAATGACCCTCAACTCTATTTCCTGCAGAGAGGAGGGTGAGGGAAGTATGACTGGTTCTTAAACACCTGAATGAATCTTGCTCTGTTAGTCCTTTATGCTGTGACTTTATCATTTTACATAAGAAGTCATGACAATTCTCAGTTTTAAAAAAATGTATGTGGGCATTCTAGTTCTTACTATGTAAGTTATTGTCAAATTAAGTGATATGATTTCCTCTGTGTCTTCTCAAGTCCCACCCACCATTGTCTCTTGCCTGGTCAACTTCAGCGGTTCTGGTTCCTGTTTTGTACTCTACATTCTACTGTTGACACAGTAGTCACTGTCATGATTAATAACACAGATCAGATTCTGTCTCCTTCCTGCTCAAAAATTACCAGTGACTTTCCACTGCTTTTGAATAAAATCCCCTCATCCTTTGCTCTTTTCCCTGTCTTCAACCATATTTCCTTTTTTCCCTTACCACTCTGTGTGCCAGCACCATGAACCTTCTTTCTGTTTCTTGACACTTTGTAACTTATTCCTACCTTAGGGCATTGCTCCTGCATGGAAATGTTGCCCCCTAAATCTTTGCAAGACTGATTTTAGTCTCAATTCGAATGTCATCTCTTCACTTTAAATGTTACCACCTGCCTGACCAGGATATAGGTGACTCCTTTTTCTGTTTCTTCTCCATCTTTCTCTCCTAAGGTACTCAGTTTTATCCTCTCCACAGTGGTTGCCATTAACATTTGCCTGTGGTTTACTGTGTCTCTTATGTTCATTTGAGCTCCATCAGAATAGAAATCTTGCCCAGAATGTTCATGTCCACATTCCTAGTACATGTAAGAGGGCTTGGTAAATAGTAGATGCATAGCAAATATCTGTGGGATAAACAAAGGAAATGATGTATTTGAGGTGCTTGGGAGGGAAAAAAAAGGCAAAACAACACTCCATCATTATTTTCTTTGCTTTGATTTCTGTGGTTTAGGGAAAACTAAACCTGTGGGTTAGGGAAATTTAAAGGGCTTCGGTGTTGGTTTAGGGAATCACCCAAGCATTCTATTTGTTGAGCTTTGTTTCAGGCCTG
>PVJX010039246.1:0-15880 GCA_004027295.1 Dolichotis patagonum
CATGGCTTTATACTATTGTGTTATGTTTGATATTATTGTAATTGAAACTATGCTCAACTATAGCAGAGTAAGAGATATGGTGTTAGATACTGTTGATGTCCAGTTGACTTAATGTAAAGTACTGTGTTGCCTATGTTGTCCTCTTCTGATCTGCTCTGTACTGTCCCCTTTTGTTTTATTCTCTTTTAAATAAAAAAAATGAAAAAAAGGAAAATATATAGCAATAAATAGTCATTATGTAAATAGAAAAGCACAAATAAACATACTAATGTTTCATCTCATGTTACTAGAAAAACAAGAGCAAGTTAAACCCAAAAATCATAAAAGAGAGGAAATAGAAAATATTAGAGCAGAAATCAATGCAATTAAAACTAAAAAAAATACAAAGAATTAATGAATTAAAACACTGGTTTTTTGGAGAATAAACAAAATTGAAAAACCTCTAGCTAATCTTACAAAGCAATGGAAAGAAAAAAAAAACCCAAATTCACACAATAAGAACTGAAAAGGGGGAAATTACTACAGATCCCATGGAAATTCAAAAGATCATGAACACCTACTTTAAGAATCTCTACTCACATAGAGAGGAAAACACAAAAGAAATGGACAGATTTCCAGAAACATATGAACTACCAAAACTAAATGAAGAAGATATAGCAATTTTGAATAATCCAACATCAGCTATTAAAATTGAAAATGTAATAAAAAAAAATCTTACCAACAAAGAAAAGTCCAGATCCTGAGAGATTTACAGCTTAATTCTACAAGAATTTTAGAGATTTCATACCAATACTCCTTAAACTCTTCAGTGAAATTGAAAAGAAAGCAATCTTCCCTAAATCATTCCTGGAGGCAAGCATCACTCTCATACCAAAACCAGAGAAAGACCCAACCAAAAAGAACTATAGGCCTATCTCGCTAATGAACACTGAGGCGAAGATTCTCAATAAATTACTGGAAAATAGAATGCAGCAAATCATCAAGAAAATTATACATGAGGACCAAGTGGGATTCATTCCAGGAATGCAGGGATGGTTTAACATACACAAATCAATAAATGTGATACACCATATCAACAGAACCAGAAACAAAAACCACATGGTCATCTCAATAGATGCAGAAAAAGCTTTTGATAAAGTCCATTAGATGTTCATGATAAAAACCCTTCAGAAACTCAGAATCCACGGTGTCTACCTCAATCTTATAAAGGCCATCTATGACAAACCAACAGCCAAAATTATACTAAATGGACAAAAACTGAAACCTTTGGATTTAAAATCAGGAACAAGACAAGGATGTCCACCATCACCACTCCTTTTCAATATAGTTCTGGAAACACTAGCCAGGGCAATCAGACAAGAGAGAGAAATAAAAGCAATAAAGATAGGAAACGAAGAAGTTAAATTATTGCTATTTGCATATGACATGATACTCTATATAGAAGACCAAAAAAATTCCATTAAAAGACTGCTAGAGGTAATAAATAAAATACATAGGAATCAACCTAAGCAAGAATGTAAAACACCTATATGTTGAAAAGTATACTATGCTAAAAAAGGAGATTGAAGAGGATATTAAAAAATGAAAGGATATTCCTTGCTCTTTCTTGCCTAGGAAGAACCAACATTGTGAAAATGGCCATACTCCCAAAACTGTTATACAGATTTAATGCAATCACACTGAAAATACCATTGACATACCTCACAGATCTAGAGAAAACACTCCTAAAATTCATTTGGAAACAGAAGGAACCTAGAATAGCAAAGGCAATTCTGGGTAAGAAAGGCAAGGCAGGAGGCATCTCAATTCCTGACTTGAAACTGTACTACAAAGCCACAGTGATAAAATCAGCATGGTACTGGCAAAGAAATCAACTTGAGGACCAATGGAACAGATTAGAAGATGCAAGTATAAGTACAAAGACACTTGACCACCTGATATTTGGCAAAGGGGCTAAACATGTTCACCTGAAGAAGGATAGCCTCTTTAATAAATGGTGTTGGAAAAATTGGCTCTCCACATGCAGAAGACTGAAACTAAATCCATGCCTATCACCATGCACAAAACTAAAGTCTAAATGGATCAAAGACCTAAACATTAAAATAGAAACACTAAATCTACTGGAAGATAGGTTAGGTAGAAGTCTTGGAGACATAGGGGTAGGCAGAGAATTCATGAAAAAAGCACAAACTGCATGGGAATTGCTTCAGAGAATCAACAACTGGGATCTCATATTGTTGAAAAGTTTCTGCCCTTCAAAAAAATCACCAGCAGAGTGAAAAGAAAACCCACAGAATGGTAAAAAATTTTAGCCAGCAACCCATCAGACAAAGGACTTATATCAAGAACATACAAGTATTGAAATATGTCAACCCCCCCAATTCAAATACCCTCTCCAAAAATGAGCACCAGAGATAAACACACAGTTCTCAGATAAAGATATACAAATGGAAAATAAACACATGATGTCACAATCACTGGCCATTGGAGAAATGCAAATTAAAACAACAATGAGATTTCATCTCACTTCTCAAAGAATAGCTGCCATCAAGAAATCAACTGATAAAAAATGTTGGTGAGGCTGCGAGGAAAAAGGAACACTCTTCCACTCTTGGTGAGAGTGTAGACTGGTGCAACCATTACAGAAATCAGTATAGAGAATTATCAGAAGACTAGGACTGGAAGCTCTATTCAACCCAGTTATCCTCCTCCTGGGTTTCCCTGAAAAACTGAAAATTTCATATCACAGTGATATATGTGCACCCATGTTCATAACAGCACAATTTGTAATAGCTAAATCTTGGAAACAATCAAGATGCCCATCAACTGCAGAGTGGATGAAAAAGATGTGGCATTTTTATACAATGGAGTATTACTCAGCTATGAAGAAGGATGATTTTGAAGCCTTGGTAAATGGACAACTTGAGAGTATTCTTATTAGCGAAATAAATAAGAATCATATTTATAAATATTGCATTGTGTCTCTAGTATAAAATGTAATAAGATATGTAGGAGTAATAAAACACAAAATGTGTAATTGGTACCATAAAAAAGAGAGGAAAGGAAAGTGCTCTAAAGGATATAATTGCATGTATGTTTAAATGTGTAAGATGAATGACCGTATTACTATTTTTGTTAGATCATGGATCAGAACTGTTAGCAGTCTCATTGTTTGAATGTGTACTTTGTATGTTTTAACTTTGTAACTTTAACAACTATTTCCAAGATGACAGTATGTTAGTTATCAGGTAATGATTTCTTAGTGATTTTTGTTCTTTTCTTTTTTCCCTTGGAAGTTTGTATTGTTGCTACTATTTTTTCTATTTTGTTTTGTTTTGTTTTAAAATACAATTTAAAAAAGAATGTAGTGAACAAATTTAGAAAAGGAAACATATTCTTTGTTTTTATTTTAGATAAAAATCATGCAATGCTGTAACTAGTGCAAGTCAATAAAGCTCTATATTTCAAGCTGTTTACAGTATGCTTCCTCATACTTCCATAAATTTCAAATTTGAAGCACATGTTTAAATTTTACAGATGTTGTAATTAAGAATTTTGATATTACTTGCATGTTTAATCATGAATTATATATTCAGTGGTAAAAATCTGGAATGTTTAAATGTGTCAGTAATAATTTGCATGTAATGTTGTCACTTAATCTTGTCATTTAGCTGAAAAGCAAAAAGATAAATTCATCTCATCTGAATTTCTACACATTCTGTTTTCCATAAATATTATCTAATCTATTCACTTTCACATTACACAGTGCCATTTATTATTATTCATATTTATGCTAAATCCATAGTTTTCAAAATACTAATATTATATTAGGGTAGCGAATCACAAAATTATGAAATACAATTGAAAAACTATCAATGTAAAATTTAATCTTCTAGATAAAACAATTTGAAGGAGGAGTTGATAAATTGCTCCGTTGCTTTCTGAATTGAGTATATAATCTAATCATGTTTAAAGATGTTAGTGAATATGTTTTCACTAATGGAGTACTCAGAATCTATGTGGAAATATAGCAAATTAAGACATAAAATAACACCACTGAATATTCCTATCCAAATATATAAAGGTATAACAGGTTTGGGTAACTGAGTGAGTATTCAGTGAGCATTTTTATTAAAATAACAAATATCATAGGACTGACTGCTTGCTCCTAGTGTTATTGGACAAAATGGAGAAAAATGATTGAGCTCAGAGATTTGAATTCCAATCATAATCAGCCACCTAAATGTCTTGAAATCTTCTGTGCACTTTGTAGGAAATCCTTAACCATAAGGTCCAGACTGCCGAAAATGAAATTAAGTTCTAAGACTGTTGACAGGTGATGAACCCTTTAACAGATGTGGCATATGGAGAAGTCTTCAAGTCTTTGGGGATGTGTCCTTAAAGAAAGTTCAGGACACTTAAATACTTCTTTACCAGCTTATTCACACTATGAACATGAGAAGAGCAGTTTTCTCTGCATTGCAACCCCTGATATTACACCTTGCTCTCCCCTATGTCATACACAGTGGATGCACCAAATAACAGACTGGAAATCATGAAACTGAGCCACAAAAAATTATTCACTTTATATGTTGGTTATCTCAGGTATTCATTCTAGTGATGGAAATCTAACAAAAAGTGGTATAGCAAAGTGAGATCATTGCTTTGATTTTAATTGACTTTTATTTGAACATAATTAATGATCCCATCATTCCTGTCATGTTCTGAAGCCATTCTAAAATCCTCTTCCGTGAGTATCTGTAGTTGTGCTGTCTGGGCTTCCTGTGTTTCCTGAACCAATGTTTTAAAATTTACCTTCTATGATAATTTTGAGTTTTGAGCATTTCAGAATTAGCACAGTCCCAGAGCTGGTGAAGAAGCTAGACATGGACAGATCGTTCTGCTTTTGTAAAACTGCCTTTCCGTTGAATGGAAGCAGCATTAACCTCATAAAGAAGAGTATTATACCTCACAGAAGAGTAATATATTACTGCTTCAGAAAGTGATGACAAACACAGGATAGGAGTGTGCCAAGCAGAGAAGATGCTTTGAGCAAGACTGATGACATTGTGTTTCTGACGTAGGTTTCTTTTTGACTTTAAACATTCGCTGAATACGTTGTCAATCACCTTATGTATTTTTTTCTATATATAAGTTATTCATACAACTTTCTAATTGGGGAAATGTTAAATGTCAAGTCTGAAATTTATAGAAATATAAACAGGTTAGAATCTCAGCTTGGAACAGAGTTGAGTCTTAAGGACATCAGAAGATTGGCCCTCCACATTTTGTGGAGTGATAATTTTTCTTAATTATGTATTGACAAATATTATCCACATCTTTAAAAACTCTATCATAGCAACAAACTAGTATTACAGCAAAACTAGATATCATGCCTTAGGGAAATCCACATGTAAATTTAACTGTCATGGCTTCTAAAACCTGCAGTAGATCACTTCCAGTTGGATTCTATGATATCATAAGAGTGTACAGTGGTCTCCCTTTGTCTCCAGTAGACACGCTGTAATACTCCCAGTAGAGTAAGAAATTTTTGTTAGTACATAACCTTGTATATTGCATTATTAAATGCAATACCTGTCAAAATACCAACAGGTTTCACAAAATCAGAAAAACTAAAATTTGCAGGGAACCAGAACAGGCTGAAATAATCAAACTACAGTAATCCTAGATGAAAAGAGCAAGGAAAGAGGTATATAATACAAAATTCAAATTATAATATGAAACTATGGTGAAAAATAGTAATGATATGAAATGGCAATATGTAGACCAAAAGAATAACAGACCCCAAATTATTCTATGCAGTTTTAGACAACGATCTTTGAGCAAGTGGTCAGAAATCTATACTGTACTTAAGAAATGATGCAGCTGTTCCAAACTAAGCTTGAATTCTAATCATTTACATGTAGCAGAATGAAACTAGAGCCATAATTCTCATATAATAAAATCAAATAAAAATGGATCAAAGACCTAGATATAAAAGCAGAAAAACTAAAACTTCTGTTAGATAATATAAGGAAATACTTCAACAAATCTTCAAAGGATAGAACTTGCCCAGAATTCTAGTAGCATAAAAAAATAATAACAAGAATCAACCAATGGAATGTTTATTAAAACATTTTTCTAAAGCAAAAGAAAATATCAACACAGTGAAGAGACAATCTACAAAAAGGAGGAAACTTGAAGCTACTCTTTTGATAAAGAACTAATACAAAGAATTCAAAACAATTAGGTCCCCTAAAGAAAAGACCCAATCAAAAAACAAACAAATAAAAATGATAAGTTAAGTGAACAGATACTTCTCAAAAGAAGTAGTACAAATGGCTAATACGTACATGAAAATATATTCACAATGTTTAGTCATTAGGGAAATGCCAATGAAAAAATATATCAGATTTCATCTTAACTACAGGCAGAATGGTTCTCATTAAATACACAGAAAACAAACACCAGCCAAAGTGTGAAGAAAAAGGAAACATTTTTCCCTGTTGATCAGAATGAAAACTAACACTACTGCCACGAGAACAGTATGACAGTTTCTCAAAATAGTTAAAAATAAAAATTCTATTTCACCCTGCCGTAACTCTCCTATTTTCCCAAAAGAGAGAAGTCATAAACTATGATGATGAGTGCATACTAGTGTTCATTGCTGGGCAATTCATAATAGCTAAGCTATGAAAATGATCTAGAAGTATATCAACACAAGAGTGGTTAAAATAGTTTGCTTATATAAATTTATTCAGTTATAAAGATGAACTCATGTTATTTACAAAAAAAAAGGATCTTGAAACTTTAACATTAAGTGAGATAATTCAGATACAGAAAGTTAAATATCATAGAGATTTTTCTATGTGAAACACCCACAAAGCTATACAAACTAAAGACTAAAGAATGAATGGCAGAAAACATTTTAGACCAGAGAAAGTGATCAGTAAATGAGAGGAGAGGGAAAATATAGGGTGAATTGGATCAAAATGATCAAATATATATACATATATACCTCAAAATGAATGTAACAATAATATATTTGCAAACCTATACCACTAAAACATTATATAAGATGTTTTTTCTATGTTCATAAAACTACAAAATAGTGGGCCGGGGAATTAGCTCAGCAAATGCAAGTTCCTGCCTGGCACGTGCAAGGTCACGAATTTGATCCCCGGTACCAAATAAAGAAATAAATAAAAATAAAAACCCTACAAAATATTTAATTTTAATTAAGCAAGCACAGTAAGAGACTAACAATAATAGAAAATGGAGCAATTATGGCAGCACATTGTTAAAAATTTTATGTGAATATAATCTCTCTCAAAATATTTTGCTATATTGCACTTTTCTTTTTCTCACAATATGCAATACGGTACAGTATCTGCTTAGTGAGATAAAGTGCAGTGCATAGTATAAGCAGGCTCCGTTTGACCTACTGATTGTACATCACTTTAATCAATTTCAATTCTGACATAAAGCTGACAAAAACTTCCTCACTAGCAATTTTCATGCTCTTCAGTAAGATATTTCTGAATTTGTGCAAAAATGACGGTTACTTACAGTAAATGATGTAGAATCGCTCACTTTGCATAACTCCTTGCTGAAGTCTTCACTGTTTTCTGATGCAACAGGGTGCCACGAGAGTATGTTTTCTGCATGGCTTCTAACACAAATGTAGTGCTTGTTTTCATCTTAATAAAGCACTTACCAAACATTGTGGCCATAACTATTGAAATGCAAGGTATGACAGATAAACTAATGTGATTTGTTTTCTTTGTTATAATTTTATGAGATTTCTTTCAACCATGGGTCTTAGCAACGTCATCACTAAACTTCCTTTTCTTTAATAAATTGGGAACTTTAAACTGTTCAATTAAAGAAATCACATAATTGCTACTTTTGGCAAAATCAAATTGTCAGTGCCACTTTTGTGTTTTAGTGCAATTATTAAGGAAACTACTTGTTAATCAAACACAATGACTGCTATATCATGAGTTAATCTGGTAACCAAGGAGACCGTGAGGTGATTAACAGTTAGGTCCCATGTGAATATACTGGACTAAGGAATGATTTACATGCACAGAGACAGAGAGGAATGTCGAGACATGTAAGCCCCTATGGAGCATAGTGTGCAATTTCAAACTTATAGATTGTTTCTGGAATTTTCCATTTAATGCTTAGATAACTGAAACCTGGAGATCAAAGATGTGGGTGAGATCAGGCTTCTATGCTGTTGAGCATTTATATGAAACTGACACCAAAGCCAAAGAAGTTTCCCAAAAACCTCAGAATCTATGGCATGCAACCCCTTGTTTTTAGTTCCAGTTTGAAAATTCACATAGTATGGCTTGCATTTGTGTAAAAGAATATTCAATATTTCCTAAGACAAGAAGATCATTTTAAAAAATGCTCATACTTGCTTCCTTTTCTTTGGAAGAACACCACAATATATTGTGGAAAAATATGCCCAGCAAATTTGTAGCCAACTACAGAGTTTCAATCACAATTAGTTTCTTATGTACTTTTCTAGATTTTGAATTCATTCACTTATATCTGCTATATTTTACCTACCTACCTACCTACCTACATTTTCCCTGTATTATTTTATATTAACAGTTTTATGATGCAACTATGTATCTGATTATTTGTGTATAAAATTGATATAGTCGTAAAAATTATGAATATAGTTTCTAGCTTACAAATATGAATTGGAATGTATGTATGAATGCATCTAATTATCCATGTATTAACACTTTATGTTTATTTTCCTAGTATTCACAAGGATCTTGTAAGAGGATGTCACCTTCTGCAGCCATTAGACAACAACAATCTTTGGATGTTCATTTTCTTTAATATAAATAGCATGATTTTTGCAGATGAACTATTCATGTCTTATATACTTTATATCATCTCTAGGTTACTTGCAATATTTAACACAATGTTAATGACAACAAAAGGCTCTGGGAAGTAAAGCTATAATTATTTCCTCAAGTATTTCTACATATGTTACAATAAATGCATAAATACAGAATGTGTGCATGTAGAAATCATTGATTTCCCATCTACCTAACGCTTGTTTCACTTCACTACACGGACATACACAATGAGGTAATGCATGTTTCTGGAGCATATCATTTGTCTTTCTCAAGATCTACTCTTTTGATAAGAGCATATTGTCATACTCTGCTTTTGTGTCACCAACTTAAATAGAAAAATAATATAGAAAATGCACAACAGATATTTTGAAGTGGAAGAAACTTCAAAAAGAAAGAGAAACTGGGAGGGGAAGAGAGAAAAGTTGGAAGAAAGAAGGAAAAACAGTATAACTATAACTATATATATATATATATATATATAGTTACATTGATAATTGCAAATATTTCATTTTGTGACAATAGTTTGATCAGTTTTTCATGTCTATATCTTATAAGCAACTATTCTGAAGATAACAAAATTCAATATTCTAACTATTGTTACCCTCCTACAATCTTGTTTTGTAATTTTGTACCATTGTTTATTTTTTTATTTAAAATAAAAAGAAAACATGTAAATAAAAGAAGCAAAAGTAGATGCTTTGCTTTGCTTTGTAGTACATCATAATGATTCTATTACTATAAATGGTGAAAACTTGACAATTTCTTAGTTCTTTTTCTACTCAAATTCACTTATATTGTAAAAGTTTTCATTGTTCACTGTTCTCCAAGATTTACTGTTTAAATGGTAGATTTCACCCACTATATTCCAGGCATCTTAAACTCTATTTTTTCTCATTTGCAATACTGTTAGGACAAATTTTTTTTTTCCTTATTGAGCAATTTAGCTGACGGAACCTACTTGTAATACATTTAATCATTTTCTCACTACTAATATGGTGGTTTCAATTACTTCATCCTCAAGCTTTATGTCATATATACAAAATATATAAAGTTTGTCTATGATAATCTCTCTCATCCAGATGTCTAAACATAAGTTAACACATATTATTTATATATATTACATAGTATTATACATATATTATACATATAGTATTATACACATATTATTTATATATATTACATAGTATTATACATATATTTATACAATATACTAATATATATATATATATATATATATATATATATATATATATATACTTGTGTCTAGCTGTCTAGATGTCCCCACAAAAGACTCGTATGGTCATAAGTGGGGCTTTTCTAGATCTGGAGTATGTGGGGTTAGAATTCACTGATAGTGCAATATTAAGCCCAAGTGCACCAGGATTAAGTCTGTGGGTGCTATGTGCCCTAGGTAGCATGTTTAAGATGTAAAGGTCAGGAAGACATTCTTTTTTAAATTTTTAAAATTTTTTTAAATTTTAAATAGAATAAAACAAAAGAGGACAGAACAAAGCAGATCTAAACACAAAAATGTAAGCAACACAGCACTTCACAGCAAGACAACCGGATATTAACAGTAGCTACCATAATGTCTCTGTCTTTGAAATAGTTGAGCATAGCTTCACACACAATAATATCAAACATAATAAAGTAGTATAAAACCATTCAAGAGAATGAAAATATTACCAGGCATTCTGAACCAAATAACAAAATATGAGCAATGGTTACTATCTCATTTTCCATAAAAATTTTGTTTATATTATCACATATATTAAAATCCAGTTTGACACATTCTTAAGGCCACTAGTTGTTTTTGCTAACTCCAAAATGAAGTGTTTCTCTTCTCTGATTGCCAATCCACCCAGTCTTGGAGCACAGCCAGCTATGGACTGAAACCTCTACAAACTGTGAGATAAATAAACATTTCTCCCTTCAACTTAGAGTGTTGAGTATTTTGTACCAGTATTCAAATGAAATTCACTAACATCACACACACGCATATACATACACACACACATATAATCATCTTATTACAAATAACATGAATATAATTTAATTATGTTTCATTTTTGTGATTTACATTATAAAGTGCATTAATTTCTTTATCCATTTTTATTTTATTGAAGTATTTCCTCAAGTGTAAATTTTCCTTCAATACTTTATTTTTTAGTATTTGTGCTATATTACTTAACACAATAATTTGTTTATCTTCACCTTGGTACTCAGAATACTTATTTATTATTTTTCCTTTTCAAATCTAATATTGTCATGCAGTATAATTTGTTTCAGAAAAGCAAAGTAAAAATTAGTAGATATTTATCCTTTCACATGTTACTCAAATAGCACTAATTTCCAACGTTTATCTTGGAATACATAGGAACTTAATAGTAATCTTGAATAGCCTTTAATTTTAATTTCCATGTCAATAACAAAGCTGACATATTCTGGAATATAACTCAAAGTCATAATTCAGTTGTATCAAACTCATTTTAAAATTAACCACATCTGAACATGTCCTTGGCTGATTATGGCTGAGGTATGTAGGAAAATAATTTTTATATTTTAGAGTGATATTTAAACAAAGAAAAATGAACAATTTTTCTATGGTGTATAACACACATACATTAAAAAAAACAAGCATGAAGTTTTCAGGTAAAGTGAAAGTAACTTTCGAATGCTTTTCTTTGTCTAGTAGTTTTGTTTATGACTGTTTTTTTAACCTCACACTTTACCTGAACACTGCAATTTAAGAAGTTCTGACAGAAAGAATCATGTTTTAGGAAGATGTACAGACTGTGATGTCCTCAATGTTTAAAAATCAAGAATAACAACTTTTATGTTAAAGATAATTGACATTTTATCAACAGATACTTAATCATACTGTATAAACTTTAAGACTTTCTTTTGTTCTCCACAAAAGTAAATACAGATTGGGGCCAGGAATGAATAGATATGTACATCTTCCTTGAAGAAACCACTCTGCCAAGTTGTAATGCAATAGAATGTCTCGCTCTATTTCTCATTCTTTAGACCCTTATTGGCCTGGCTACAGCAGGACACTCAAGTGCTTTTAATGACTTTCATTACTCCCTCTTATTTCCTAGGTTAATGACATATTGAAAGTGCTAATGCATAAAATTTTCAAATGGCTCACACACTGTTCATGAAAAAGGCAGTATATTTCAGTTTATATGAGTATAATTTTTCCTAGTGGATTAATTGCAACATTTTTCTGCTTTGTAATTTCTCAATTTAATGGAGAGGAGGAAAAAAAGAAAAAAGAGCACAGAATCTAGAAGTGAAGTTGTGGTTACAAAAGAGGTCACGTCCTATAACCCCCATCAGTGACTACAGGAGGGTTTTATTTCTCAGCCTGAGGCAAAAAAGTGGAAAATCATAGCTTTCATTCTACTATCACTTTTCTTTTTTAAAATCTGTGACTATTAAGAAATGTGCAAAATCCAATTCTTAGCAGTCGTAAGGTTTTCTAACTTGATTTCATAGTGAAGCACTTTAAACAGAAATTATAGTAAAAGTATTCAATTTAAGTTAAATTCTCAAAATCAAACAAGTGACAGTTTTACATGTCTAATTATAGTGCATTTACATGAATAAGAAATGATATAATTTCTGGTTATACTATTTTAATTCCTATATGGTATTGGTTAGTAGTTGTCATTCATGACAGAACACATTGACACATTTGGAGTATTTTATGAAAAAGAAATTTTGAAGTTTGTGCACATAACTAAAGAGAGCAATAGTGACTATGCAATAGAGTCTGCAGAAGGATAAGAATGATGGGGTGACCGATTCTCCTGGAAATCTGGACATTATTTGCCAACAGTGTTCTAGATCTTGATACAAATCAGCTTTTGTCTGGAAACTATTTTGTCTTTTCATCAGCAGCAGGCGAATGTCACACTGTCTTCTCAGAGTTTCCTTAGAATTGCCAAGCAGGTGCTTTTTTATGAATCTTCAATTAAAGCTAAGTCCTCTTAGAAATTAAAAATAAAAACGGGTCTTACAGAAGTAAGACAGGGACAGAGATTAAGACAGATGCAGTCTGTTACGGACTGATTTCAGTTTAGTGCCACTAGTTTGTCTGCACTGATTTTTTTCATGTCCTTTCCCACTAAGGAGTCAGATTAAGGGTATTTTCCAAAGAGGAGAGCAAATGTGAGTGTGTGACAGGCAGCAAACACGGCAGTTGGGGGATTCACGGCCTGAGCAAAGCCACCTCACCTTCTGGGACCTTGACACTGAAAGAAGTGCTCCCTGATGGGCTGTATCACTGACAGCACCGTCTCCTTCGGATAAGAGACTCACTTTTTCTTTTTATTTAAATTTTTAAAAATTATTAGTACATATTTGAAATACATTCTGATTACATTCATCATAGGAAGTTTATGCCTGTAAATGACATGTGTGCTTAATTTCTCACCACCTTCCCTTCTTTGCCTCTTCTCTCTCTCTCTTCATCTCTTGGTAGCCTTCTCTTATGCAAAGGATTTAGCTCCTTATTTCCTATTTTCTATTATTGTGCTCTTTAATTTACTTCTACTTCAAGCTTTTCATATATGAAACACCATGTGATATTTAAAAGTGTGTATCTGACTTGTTTTGCTTAACATTATGGTTTCCAGTTTCATACACTTTACTACAAATGACTCAAATTTATCTTTATGGCAGAACGGTAGTGTATGGGGGCCGAGGGTCAATATCAGTGTTTAGTAGATGTGTAAGGCTTAGCTTCTATTTTTTACTTCAGTCCTCTGAATTTCATTTTATCCTGCTAATTTTCATAATCTCAAGAAACAATTTTTTGTTAGATTCACAGAACAGACATCTAGAAACTATAATTATCAGTAAATTTTTGCTTAATTGTGTTTATGCTTCTATTAGGTTTTTACTGTCTCTAAGCTACTCTTGCCCCACTATCACTAATACATTTGCAGATGATGATTTTGGCTCTGTGTATCTCTAACTAAAGTGAGAGTCACAGGTGTTCGTCATGCAAGCTTTAATACACTTACAATTACAGATGCAGAAACTTCTAAAGATTGATATTTATATTTCCTTGTTTTGTTTTTAACAATGACTCTCAGAAACATCTACATATATAATAAATATGGAAATTAAATACTGTTTTGCATGCTCTTTATCCTCTTTATATCCAGTTTTATGTTAGCAAATATTCATTATTTTCCTAAAATTTAACTCTCAGTCTCTACTCTACAGTTTCTCAAAGTATTCTTTAATTCTTAATTGAGCTTCTTTCACTAATCAGGGTATAATCTTCAATTTAAGATATTTCAAGGATGAAAAAAAGATAACAGATGAATTCATTAACAGTCTGCAAATGGCATATCTTATATCCCTATGGAAAGTACATTGACCATGCATTTTGATTGCTGTGTTTGGTATATAAATACAAAACATAATTCACAGGAGAAACTTTTCTTTTTGAAAGTACAACCAAACCGTTATACTGTGAAGTCATTTTTCATTTTAATATGGCATGTTTGATGCATTAACACTTAGAGCATCGAGCTTAGATTGCTTGATCATCAGCTATTATATTGCTTAGTCTTCTCAGGAGATGCCTGTCTTGATAATACAGGCAAAAAAGACAAACAACAACTCCAGAGACAGATGCGTATTTGTTGTGTTTTCAACTCTAGACATGTTTCTCTCTCTCTCTCTCTCTCTCTCTCTCTCTCTCTCCCTCTCAAAGCAAAGAACAAAAAGAAAATAATACTAAATACGCCTCTTTCTTACTAGCAGTACAAAGAATAAAAAACTAAGAAAAATGTTTAAATATTCAGATTACAATTACAATTTTACAAAAATCATATATCCTTTTGAAATATTGCCTGAAGAGTCATTGCATTAACAAACACATGAAGTTAATTTGTTTGTGTGGCAGTATATTCAATTTCAGATACAAACTTTAAGGCTAAGCTCATCTATCTTCCCAACAAGCACATCAATTATCATTTTTCTCTTTCTTCAATGCTGCTTACCTTCCTTCCAGATGTTTGTGGTGGAAGAGTTAGCTGCATTTTTTTCTGCCTTACTTGTGTTTTATTACTCAGTTTTGGAAAGCTTCTGTAAGGACAGAGAAAAAATATACTGCCCAGAGTTTTTGGTTAGTTACATATAAAAATACTACAGCACAAATTTAGGTTTCAGACAACCTCTTAACTAATACGTAAAAATTGATGTATATCAGCTTGATTATGTAAATCTCTACTTTCTAACAAGCTGTGTGTCTTTCCATTTTAAATGGGTTTTATGGGCTAAATATGAACCTTTGAAAAATGTATACTTATAAAAAGTGCTCTTTGTAAAATTTTCAAATGATTGTTGGTTCCACAGATAAAGAAATTTTATTGGTTTAATATAAGTGAAAAGTAATGGGAATTTCACTAACATTGTATTTTATTGTGTCCTGTAATGTTTAGTTACAAGAAAGATGAGTAAACTATAATTCATTATACTTAAGCATTCATTGTTTTGATGATAAAAAATGAATATAATGGATATGTGACCCATAAATATATAGAATTTTTCATTTGTCTCTACCACATTCCATGGTTCCCTAGAGTCAGTTGAGTACTGATTATGTATACACCCATTTTTTATAACTTTTCCTTTAATAAATTTGGTAGAGAATTTATTTATATGATTTCTGTTTTGTGATGTAAACCTATTTTGCTGTAATTAATGATTAATAGTTGGGTAAAGATGTTATTTTAAGAGTTATTAATAAGAAAACTGTGGAATTTTGCACGAATATTTATAGGTAGGTGACAACATTAATCTGTTATATTTTTATGAATTTATTGAGAAAAATAATGTTATAATAATATATTATTAGTAACATTATGTTACTGAAGGTAGAGTGTCCGTATTTGTGGAACTCTACCAACAGTATGGTAAACAGGTGTAATAGTTTAATTTTTATAAAATATAATATGGTTGACTGATTT
>PVJX010039247.1:0-15872 GCA_004027295.1 Dolichotis patagonum
AGTACGTAGGCTTGCTGGCTTAGCACAGATCGAGCATCACTGGGAGATACCTTGGAGTCATTCATCTGGTACCACAGGCCATTGCTAGCCTGCAAAAGACAGCCAGTAAGAGACAAAGATCAGATTTTGTTAGGTTAACAAGGACAGAATAAAAAGAACAAGAAAAAGAAGATTCACACTTTAATTGTAAAACTCCCACATTTCCCCCCAAAGACTGCTAGTGCTTGGTGTCTTACAGAGCCTATGTAAAAGCAATGAGCAAAATCCACATGGCTTACTTTTATGTGACACAAGTAATGGCCCACACAGCAGTTGTATCCAGCGTGGACCAGCACTGCATACAAAGTATAAACGATGGGTTCTCCATTCGGTTGTGACATATATGGCCTAATGTCCAGGTATTCCGGCTATTTCACATCCTAAACAGAAATGGACAAAGGAGAAAGGAATATCACTTCTAAAGGCCCCACATGTTGAGGTGTGGGGTATTTAGGGCATCCCAGGAGACCCGCACAACACAGCACAGTGATGCTCCAGCAGAAACCAGTGCACTGAATCACATTTCAGAGGACACAACCTGGAGGGCCCCTGATCTAAGGGTAGCTAAGGTGTTCTCTCTGTCTTTATTTTCCTTAAACAGGTAAGGATCCACATTAAGTGAATTCTGCAAATCCATGAGACACAAAAGTCACAAAATGACAACTCTGGACAGTCACCACTGATTATTTTAATTTTACTTAATTACTTTGGTTTTTTGAGACAGAGTCTTACTATGTAGTTCAGGCTGACCTTGAAATCACTATGTAGCCTAGGCTGACCTCAGATTTGCAGCAGTCCTCTTGCCTCAGCCTCCCTAGTGCTGGGATTACAGGCATGTACCTCCATGCCCGGCCATTTCAAGATTGTATTAATTATTTCTCTTCTATGTAACTGCATTTTTAATTTGTGTCTTGAAGTAGGATTTCACTGTGTAGGCCAGGCTGACTTTAAACTCACTATATAGCCCAGCATGGCCCCAAACTCCTAATCTTCCTGCCTGAGCCTCCTGAGTACATCATGCCTCACTTTGTTATTGAATCTTGGACTACTTTCAACCTTTACTAAGTAGGAATAAAAGTAGGAAAGTACTAAGCAGGAATAAAACAGGAAAATTCAGTGTAAGTGAAGAATCAGAAAACAAGAAAATAAACTTCAACGAAAGAGAGGCAAGATCTAGTGAGGAAGTCCTCTTTGGGCTTCTAATTGTACAAGCTCTCCCTGTATCCACTCATTACCATGGATACCAAAGAACTGACCATGAAGCCCAAACACAGATCAGAGCTCCCAATTTTATCACTAGACAACTTAGCTCCAAAGAGTACAGTAAAAACACACATACTTATAAACACCCAGACCAAACTCTTACTTCAATTCTTTGACTTTTTCCCTGCTATTCAATGCAAGAAAGCTCAGAAAGTTAATCAACAAAATTGTTTGATTAGGTCACTTGTAATGCTTAACAGCTACTGACACTGAAGTCTTGGCTCCACATAAAAGGTTATTAATAACATCATCTTAACAATTTTTCTACCAATGGAATTTGCAAACCATTTCAGAGAAAGCATGAGAACATTAGATGAGCTATGAATAGAAAACATCTTGGGGGCTGGGGATTTAGCTCAGTGGCTTAAGCACCTGCCTGGCAAGCATGAGGTCATGAGTTCAATCCCCAGTACCAAAACAAAACAAAACAAAAAAAAAAAACCAAACAAACAACATCTTGGAAGCCAGAACCCTATTTTTACACCTTGGGGTAAACAGAAACAAAAGATTAAGATGATTAATGCGTGAATTTTCTGGTGTTTTAGTCTTTCTCTTGCTATTTCTCTGAAACACCCTAACTCAAGATTCCAAAACAAAGAATGAGGGATGAGGGATATCACCCCTCCTCCAAACCAATAGTGAAAATATTTAAATTAAAAATACTGGGGGTAGCCAGGCATGGTGCTATAATCTTCCAGCACTCAGGAGGCTAAGGCAGGAAGATCGCCAAGAATTCTAGGCCAGCCTGGACTAAAAAGAGAGACCTTGTCTCAAAAAACAAAAAGTAAACAAAGCAAAAAAGAAACAAAACTTGGGAAAACTGCCTAATTGCATGTCAGGAAAGGAAGTATAATTCTCAAACATCAGAATGTGAGGGTACCAGTGATGTTAAAACCAGATTATGTGGGGTTGGGGGTGTAGCTCAGAGGTGGAATGCTTGCCTGGTATCATAAAGCTCAGAGTTCAACCCCCAGCACTGCAGAAAAATAAAATAATAGTTTAACTCAATTCAAATAAACTGAAAGCTAATTGGTTTTTTAGGTTGGTATAATTCTGTGAAAGCAAAGCTCTACCTAGTTACAAAAGAGGAGAAAAAGACAGAAGTGTCAGGAAAAATCTCTAGTCTTAGAAAAGCACCATCTTCCCCCAAATACTGAATACTTGATGATAAAAAATACTTTAATATAGATATCTGTGTCAACTGACTATAAAGTGGAAATCTACTTAAAACATATGAAACAGCTCTTCATCCGACCGTTTTCGGTCGCCATCATGGACACGAGTCGTGTGCAGCCCATCAAGCTGGCCAGAGTCACAAAAGTGCTGGGCAGGACCGGCTCGCAGGGACAGTGCACGCAGGTGCGCATGGAGTTCGTGGACGACACGAGCCGCTCCATCATCCGCAACGTGAAGGGGCTGGTGTGCGAGGGCGACGTGCTTACCCTGTTGGAGTCGGAGCGCGAAGCCCGGAGGTTGCGCTGAGCTCAAGCTGCTGGGTCCTGGATATCGACCACCTGGGCCACGGGGTGAACTGCTACTTCTAAAATAAAGTGTCTGTATTGTGTGTGTAAAAAAAATATGAAACAGGCACCCATATTCATAGCAGCACAATTTTTAATAGCTAAATCTTAGAAACAACCAAGATGCCCATCGACTGCAGAGTAGATGAAAAAGATGTGGTACTTTTATACAATGGAATATTACTCAGCTATGAAGAAGGATGATCTTGAGGCCTTCATAGGTAAATGGAGACAACTTGAGACTATCCTCATTAGTGAAATAAGAATCATATTTATAAATATCGCATTGTGTCTCTAGTGTAAAAAGTAATAAATGTAGGAGTAATAAAACCCAAAATGTGTAATTGCTACTGTAAAGAGGAGAGGAAAAGAAAGTGCTTTAAAGGATATAATTGCATGTATGGTTAAGTGTGTAAGATAAATGACCATATTACTGTTTTTGTTAGATTGTGGAGCATAACTGTTAACAGTCCCATTGTTTGAATGTCTACTTTGTGTGTTTTAATTTTGTAACTTGAACAACTATTTCCTAGATGACAGTACGTAAGTTATCAAGTAATGATTTCTTAGTGTTTGTTTGTTCTTTTCTTTTTTTCCTTGGAATTATGCATTGTTGCTACCCTTTTTTTGTTTTGTTTTGTTTTCTCTTTAAATAAAATTTTAAAAAAAACATATGAAACAGGAATCCATAAAACAGACTCCCTTGACTGCTGGGGAAATGTATTATTGAATAAAGTAAATTAGGAGTTGCTGGCAGACACTGTCCCACACCACGGGTACACACTGTAAGAAAGATCCTCAGCTCTTCTGGGGAGGAGGGAAGCCCCACCCTCCATCCAGCCTTGTCTGACAGGAAGTCAAGGAAGATGCTGCTTAATAGACATTGTTGCAGCGCTGCGGCATCCGGGGTGGCAGTACTAGTTCCCCAAGGGCACAGAGCTGCCCATCTTGAGACAGTGTGGACACCAGACGCTGCGTGTTCCGGCCTCTGGAGCACAGGTGGCACCAGAAGCTAAGGCCACCTAGCAGGCCATTCAAACACGCCACACTCTTTAAAACCAGGGCTCCCTGTTACCCCAACTGGAGCAGCCAAGTCAGGGACTGCAAGTCGCCCCCATCATACTTGCTACACTGGTAGGAGTTTTCTCCATCCAGCTGTTCCAGCTTCACAAACTGTGCCAATGCCTCGTTAATACTCAGAGCAGCCTGGGAGGGAAAAGCACAAATATGTCACCGTGCAGGGTTGCAGAGATGGAGAGAGCAAGCAAGCAGAAGACTCAGAAAAACAAAGAATTTTATGAAAACAATGTTGTTATGGGTGCGGTGTGGCTGAGCTCCCAGCTACTTGGGAGACCGAGGCAGGGGGATTGCAAGTTTGGGTCCAGCCTGAGCAACTTAGATCAAATTTCAAAAATTTTTTTTAATGGGCTGAGAATGTAGCTAAGTGGCAGAGGGCCCTGGGTAATCTCCAATGCCATACCCCTCCCCAAAAAACTGTCCCCCACCCCAATTAAAAACAAGCAGATTAAAGTGAACAAAAGCATGTAAGGAGGTGGCTCGTGCAGCTTTACTTAGAATACTGTAAAAGTGGAAATCAACACAGAGCTATGTCCACCTACTGGGCCACCACCAACTGCCCAAACACGCTCATGAGGAAGGTCTCCAAGTAGATGGAAATGAAAACAGCAAGTGGACAAAAAGACAAAGGCATAATAGTTAAAAAAAAGTTTTTTTTTTTTTGCAATACTGGAAATTGAATATAAGGCCTTCACACTGAGCTATATTCCCAGCCTTTTCTTATTTTTATTTTAAACAGGGTCTCACTAAGTTGCCCAGTTTGGGTTCAAACTTGTGTTCTTCCTGTCTCAGCCTCCCAGTGTCATGGCATTATAGACATGCATCACCATGTCCTGCTCATAATCTCATTTTTATAAAAAGTACCTAATCTCTTCTGGTATAGTGTATATCAAATGACTAAGAGCATGAATCCTGAAGGGCAGAATTTATATATGTCTACAATGTTCTCTTCATCATGTATTACATTTGTTATCAGAAAAATAAAAACCCAAAAATATAGTTCACAAAATGCAAGATGCTAAAACAATTTCTAAGGAATAAGAACCATCTAAGGTTTGCTAATATAGGTACCAAAATCTGATTTTATTAAGTGAAAAATCAAAGAGTAATAAAGGTTTAACGCTTGGCCACCACAAAAATTATTAAATTTACCTTAATCTCCAGTGTAATATCAAGATATGGTTCAAAAGTATCTGAAATGCCATTGCAATTTAAACATTGGACTGAAATAAAAATAAGTTGCAAAAGTTAAGAAAAGTGTAATCAATATGGCAGTATCAAGTATGGAAATTAAATTATACAAATGCTATTTCAAAGCAAAAACAATTAAAACAGTGTATAACTTTTCTTCTACTAGATTGGGAAAAAAGTTAATCTTATACACAATGTAGGAAAAGGTCATATGAATTTGGCCTCCTGTACACTACTGTATGGAATATAAACTGGTTATGAGTTCTTAGAATGAAGATGTGTCAGTGTTAAAATTTAAAATATATCTTTTGGGTTGGGGACTTAGCTCAGTGGCATAAGTACCTGTCTGGCAAGTGCAAGGTCATGAGTTTGTTCCCCAGTACCAAAAAATTAATTAATTAATTAATTAATTAATTAATTAATTAAAATATATCTTATGACTCAATTTTTTTTTCTTTTGGTGCTGGGGATCAAACTCATGATCTCATGTTTGCCAAGCAGGCACTTACGCCAGTGAGCTAAACCCCTGGCTCAAATTTTGATACTAAGAGTTTATCATTCATACTTTTATATGGTAACAACAGAATAGAAAGCTAAGTATCCATCGATAGGAGAGTAAAGCAAATGGACACCATTGCAGCTATGAAACAGCCCGTTAGACCTATATGTGCTCAAATAGAAAGATTATTACTCATGCTAAGGCAAAACCAAAACTATTCTACAGTCGGTTCTCAGTGTGTTGATGAATAAGAGACTACCAGAAGGACAGACTAGGAAGTGGTACAGGGGCTGCCTCCAGGGAGGAGGAGGAGGGAGTCCCTACGTTTCCTTATTTCCACAGTTTTCACTTTAATACCACATGCGTGTGCTACTTCATCGACTTGTGAACAAAAATTTACCTCTAGATCTCAGGTATCCCCCAAACACCTGGCAAATTAGTGTGGTGGCCTGGGTGTGTCTGTCTAATCTGAAAAAAGACAAAACAGTGATATAAGAATTCTGCAAAATTTTGGATGCTATGACTAGATTTTAAAAGCATGTATATTTATAAAAGAACAAGGATTCAGAGAGTAGAGCCACAGAAAATAGAAAATCAGTCTGTGTGGTATCAGAGATTGGCCCTGCCTGGTGGGGCACAGTGACAATCTGGGGAGGAGGATGGAAGGAGCTGAATTCTGAAGGGACATTGAAATCAAGGCAGGAATTTGGCTCTCAAGCAAAGCGGCAGGAGGAAGACGCCCTCAGTAGCCTTGTGGCCCCAGTGGGGCTTGGGGAAGGTAGGGAAGGCAGAGTCTGTCATTATCCAGACGGTGAAGCCCTGGGCAGTGAGAGGAATGCAAAGGGAGCTCTCTGTATCGGGTGTGGGCCAGTAGCGGGTGGGTTAGGGGTGTTACATAACTGTCTCGCCCATCTTTCTCTGGGGTCTGCATTTAGATTTTAGGAGAAGCCACAGGAACTGGTAACTGACAGAGAGAGGCAGAGGAGGCAGGAAACATTTATTAGGCTGGAGGTCAACAGAGAAAATGTCTGGCACAATTAGGAGAAACAAGTACTTTTAGACCTGCCAGGGCGTGCCGACACAGAAATTAAAGAACAGTGAAACCAATATTCATTTCCTGACATCTATAATTGAAGAAATTCCAATTGTGATAGTAAGCACATCTTTTTAAATTTTAGCCATTTTAAAACAATGCAAATCGGGGCCGGGGATTTAGCTCAGCAGCTCAAGCGCTTGCCTGGTAACTACAAGGTCATGATTTCGATCCCCAGTAACACACATAAAATAATGTAAATCAGGTGGGGAAGAGGCAATGCAAAGCCAAAGGGTAAAGCAAACAGATCTGTGTATTTTCAACATAAAAAGCAAAACAAGCAGAATAAGCCAGAGGTGTAAACTGAAGAAATGATGTGTGCTCACTCGCTGCCGCCACTTAGGCACGCTTCCTGCATAGCGTCAACCGTGTACTGAAGAAACTCATGGGCATCTTCCTGCTCGCCAGTTTGGAAGTGGCTGGCTATGCCTATAAATTTTAAGTAAAGACAAGGCTTTATCATTACATATTAAATGTCAAGGCTGCAGAGTTACTTCTCGTGTTACTCAGAAAACCCCCAATAATTACACTGAATGAGAAAGTAGCACTCACGCAAGCACCACGCACTGTCACCAAGAGCCCCGGGAGCTGCAAAGTCCAGGAGCAGCCACAGAATGACTCTTTACCAAATCAACACAATCCCACTTGAATAAAGTCAACATCGTTCTACTGACACAAGTTCATCCAAAGATGTTAGGTTAGTGCAGTTGCATAATCCAAAGATGTTAGGTTAGTGCAGTTGCATAAATGCAGAACATAAATATCCAACCTATTTGATCCCATACCAATGACCACAGGACAAATTACATTCTCATTTCAATCCTTCTAAATCACTCAGCAATTGCATGAAGAAAATATTTTTAAAATAATAAATAAAACACTAGCACAAGTGTATGAAGAGCAAAAAGCCTATTAGACACTGAGTTTTGTATGTGTAGGTATATAAATATATTCTGGCTTATAGCATAAAAATTGTCAATATTCCACCAGTTTTGACCTATATAAATAGCAATTCCATGATTCAACTATATGTATGTATATATTCATACATTTAGAGCAGTGACACTTTTCTAAAGACTGTTATTATTTATGCCTGCTATACATGTGTGTCTAAAAGTAAGTGTGTAAATAATCAAATAATTAAAATCTGTCCTGGTGGCCCTGAAGCAAGGCCAGCAGATTGCTGTAGCTGTTGGTTTCAAACAGGAGCCTAAAGAAAATTCTTTCTGTGGTCTGTTGGCCATTTCAGAACTTTGGAAATGGAATGGTCAGTTCATCAGAAAGAAATAGCAGGTGAGTATGGCGGACTTTAGGGGGCCTGCAGAGAGAGACCCTGGCGCCTTGGGACCCGCACTGTGCGGTTGACTCAGGGTGCCAGGAGAACATGGAACTCCTCCCCATCTCTGGGGGGCAGCTGAGAGTGTGGCAGACTTTCGGTGGCCTGAAGAAGAGAGCCCCTGGCGTGTCGGGACCTGCACTGTGCGGTTGACTCGAGGTGTAGGGAGAACAAGGAGCTCTTCCCCTCTCTGGGTAGGGGGGCGGCTGTGATCCTACTGACGTGCAGGCTGAGAATCAGACATCTCATGTCGTCCTGTCCCCTGTCCCGTGTGCCTCCTCCCTCTCCCCCCTGCTTAGCAAGTGGGAGCTAGTGAACTACATATCTTGTGAAAAGATTGGCTATGTTATTTAGTATGAGCTCCCCATATGCAAAGATATGGACAAACATTTGGAAGAAAACAAGAGACAATATGACAGTGAAGATCTCTGGTTGTCTAGCTTTGAAATTTATGCTTTCTTATGTCTCATCCTGTTCTGTTTTGTTGTGTTTAATTTTACCCCCTTTTAAAATAACATTAAAAAAATAAAAAAAAATAAAACCTGTCCTGGATAAAATTTTGTCAGAACCCAATATGTTTTAACTATTTTTGTACTCTTTACTCTGGCCCATCAATGATGCCAAAGGCCAATTTAATCTTTAGCAGCTTTTAAGGCAAAAGGATTATAATTTGTCAGTGTAAAATTATGTATCCCTATAATCACCAGGTGAGATACTAGATTAAGAGTAAACATTTTTTTATTTGTGAGCATTTTTATTACAACTTTGTTAATTAAAATGACGTAAAAGTGAATGGCAAAAGCTAAAATTCATCCTAGGATAGCAAAGGCACTTCTGGGCAATAAAGGCAAGGCAAGGGATATCACCATCTCTGACTTCAAGTCATACTACAAAGCTATTGTGATTAAAAACAGCATGGTACTGACAAAAAAACAGACCCAAAGATCAACAGAACTGATTAGAAAATGCAGAAACAACCCAGACACACTAAGGCACCTTATCTTTGACAAAAGTGCCAAACACATTCACTGGAAGAAAGATAGCCTTTTTAATAAATGATGCTGGAAAAACTGGCTCTGCACATGCCGAAGATTAAAGTTGGACACACGTTTCACCATGTGCTAAACTAAATTCAGAATGGATCAAAGATCTAAATATTAAAATGGAAACATTGAATCTGATGGAAGATAGAGTAGGTAAAACTCTTGAAGACATTGGTGTAGGCAAAGACTTTATGAACAAAACCCCAACTGCACAGGAATTATCACAAAGAATCAACAACTGGGATCTCACCTTACTTAAAATCTTTTGTACAGCAAGAGAAACCACCAACAGAGAGCACAGACGACCCACAGTGTAAGAGAAAATGTTTACCAGCTAGCTGTTCCTCAAAGGATTACTATCAAGAACATATAAAGAACTAAAAAACAAAACAAAACAGTCCTCCCAGATTTAAAGACCCAACCCAAAAGTGGGCATCTGAGTTGAATACACACATCTGAAATAAAGAAATATGAACAGCAAATAAATATGCAAAAAAATGTTCAACATCACTGGTTATTCATGAGATACAAATGAGAACAACACTGAGATTCCATCTCACCTCAGAAAGAATGGCTGTTATCAAGAAATCAACCAATAACAAATGCTAGAGGGGCTGTGGGGAAAAGGAACCCTTCTCCACTGCTGGTGGGAATGTAGACTGGTGCAGCCACTATGGAAATCAGTGTGGAGATTCCTCAAAAATCTAGGATTGGAGGTCCCATTCAACCCAGTTATTCCCCTTTTGGGTATTTTCCCAGAAGGATTAAGAATATCATACCATACTGATATAAGTGCACCCATGTTTATGGCAGCACAATTTGTAATAACTAGATCTTGCAAATGACCTAAATGCTCCTTGGCTGAGGAATGGATTAAAAAAAAAAGATGTGGTATTTTTATACAATGGAGTACTACTCAGTCATAAAGAAGGATAAACTTGAGACTTTCATAGGTAAATGGATGCAACTTGAGACCATACTCATAAATGAAATAAATCAGACATGCATGTGTAAACATCGTACTGTCTCACTTGAGAAACTAAAAGAAATAATATATGTGTATATATATATACACACACAATACACTATGTATATACCATTGTTACTTCCTAATTATTGTGTTTTGAAATTTTGTTTTATTTTTCTCTTTAAAATAAAATATATTTGAAAAGAAAAAAGTTCTAAAATTAGAAAAAATAAAGTTTGCTTAAACTATGGTCTTGTTTATTATATTGTCATCTCTTTACAATTTCAAAAGTAGTTTATATAGTAAATGTTTCACTAAAAATTTGTTATTAATGAAAGATATGCAGTCAGGCATGGTGACATACACCTATAACTCTAGCACTTGGGAGGCTAGGGCAGGAGGATCACCATGAGTTCTAAGCCAGTGTAGGCCACATAAGTGAGTTCAAGGGCCTGCACTGCATCACAAAACCCTGTCTCAAACACACACACACACACACACACACACACACACACATGCACACACACACACATATCCATGTATAATAAAATACATGCGGTTTATTTTAATAAACTTCATGCTTTTCTTTTTAACTATCTAGGCCATTAAGACTAACTAGCTAAAAGTCAGGCATGACAATGCATACCTGTAGTCCTGGCTACCCAAGGGGCTGAGGTAAGGTGATCTCTTAGGCAGTAATATTAAACCCTCATCTCAGGAAAAGATTTCTTGCTAAAAAAAAAGAAAAATACTTCTCTGGTTGATACTTACACTGCATTTCATTGATGACAAACCTGGGTTTAATAACATCCCCAGGATTACTGAGTGCCTGGGTAATATGATCTTCCATTGTACACATCATGCAAAATCCTTCTGCATGACCTGAAAGATTGATGACAATGCCACATATTAGCAAAATATAAGTAGGTAGTAAACCATAAATGAAGAGCACATTCCTGAAGTGAACAATGGTATAGCTGCTAGGTGTATGCACTGACCTCTCTACTTTTATTTTCATTTAATTCTCTAAAAAACCTAAATGATAAGTATTTTTTGCTCTATTTCATGAAAAGAAGAAGAAAAAAAAGCTGAGTTAAAAATCTGCCCAAGGTCACACAGTCAGACTGAGCTCACACTTCTCCTAATTTCAAAGGCTGTGGTCTTAGTGATTCTATACTGGAAAAATAAGAATGTTTTTCTTTTTCTTTTACTACCATTAGTTTCAGATGGTGAAAGAATACTTCCCAAAACAGGAGTTAGAAATTTCTATGTAAGTATTCTGGCTTTCCTGGCCACACACTGTAGCCTCTATTTACATCTTCTTCTTAGAAACAGTCTTTTAAAAATATAATAATAAATAGGCCATGCATGGGTTGACTGGGGGAGAGCCAGACACCAGCCCTCCCCTGTTAGTCAGCGCCATTTGTGGACTGAGAAGGAGGAGAACAAGAACTCAACAAGAAGCTAAGACTTCCTGTGAGTCTGCACATGCGTGGGCTGAGGGAGAGCCGGCTGCCAGCCTCTTTCTGTGTGTGGGCTGAAGAAAAACCAACATTCCTCACACCCCCATTAAGTGACTGGCTGGTCCGAGGAACACAAGCTGTGGTGATACCTAATGAGGTAAAACACAACTTCATGTTTGTAGTGTTTAGTGTTTCACTGACTTTGCAGGCCTAATGTATTCAGTAGTCTGATCATCTATACAGAGGATAACAACAGGCAATGTAGCATCCATGGGGAATCTCCTTCTGAAGGTGGTGGCCATTGTTAATTCCCTATTACCTTGTTTCAAAATCCTGTATCATTCTCACTGTTTTGTTTGGGTTTTATTCTGTTTTATCTTGTTTGATTTTGTTGTATCTGATGGCATGGGCAACTATTTCAAAGACAACAAGATAAACTATGGTAACCATTTTGGATTTACTATTATCTTGTTTTTTTATTTTAAAAAGAAAAAAGAAAAGAAAAACAAAAAGCAAAAGAGATAAACAACAAACCAAAAACAATAACAATATAGGTTTTCAAAACAGAATGGAAGAAATTTAACAATGGTTGTTATATTGCATATTGTACTTTTTTTCAAAGAAAGAAAAGAAAATTAAAAAAATAGAAAAACAGAAAAAAGTACAATACCAAATTTTAAAAAATCGTAAAATCGCTAGTTGATACATTACCCATTGTCATCTTAAAAACAGTTGCCAAAGTCACAAACTCAAAGCATAAAAAGTGGCTTTTTATGAGAACCAAACATTGACAGTGCAAACCCTTCTATTCAATGATCTAACAGAAATTCAGTAATATGGCATCTATCTTACACACTATACATACCGTTATACCCTTTAGAGCACCTTCCTTCCCTTTCACTTTCACAGTATCTATTATACTTTTTGGATCCCATTATTCTGTCAGTTTTTATTATTTTTTACACTAGAGAGACAATGTGATATTTACTAATGTGAGTCTTGTTTATTTCACTAATGAGGATATTGTCAAGTTGCCTCCATTTACATATAAAGGCCTCAAGATCATCCTTTTTATAGCTGAGTAGTATTCCATTGGATAAAAATACATTTTTTTATTCACTCTGCAGTTGATGGGCATTTTGGTTGTTTCCAAGATTTAGCTATCACAAATTGTGGTGCTATGAACATGGATGCACATATATCGCTGTGACATGACCTTTTCATATTTTCTGGGAAAATACCCAAGAGGGGGATAGCTGGATTGAATAGAACCTCTAATCCTAGTTTTTTGAGGAATCTCCATATTGATTTCAACAGTGGTTGCACCAGTCTGCATTCCCATCAACAGTGGAGAAGTGTTCCTTTTCCCCCGCATCCTCACCAACATTTGTTATCAGTTGTTTTCTTGATGGCAGCTGTTCTTTCTAGAGTGAGATGAAATCTCAGTGCTGTTTTAATTCTTGAATGACCAGTGATGGTGAGCATTTCTTCATGTATTTGTTTGCCATTTGTATATCTTCATCTGAGAAATGTGTGTTCATCTCAGATGCCCATTTTTGGAGAAGGTCTTTGAAGTTGGGGGTTTGATGTTTTTCAGTTTTTTATATGTTCTGGATATAAGTCCTTTGTCTGAGGGATTGTTGGCTAAAATTCTTTCCCATTCTGTGGGTTTTCTTTTCACTTTGTTGGTGATTTCTTTTGAACTGCAGAAACTTTTTAGTAATATGAGGTCCCAGTTGTTGATTCTTTGAAGTATTTCCCATGCGGTTTGAGTTTAAATCATGAATTCTCTGCCTACCTCTATGTCTCCAAGATTTCTACCTACTTTGTCCTCTAGAAGATTTAGTGTTTCTGTTTTAATGTTTAGATCCTTGGTCCATTTTGACTTTAGTTTAGTGTATGGTGATAGGCATGGGTCTATTTTCAGTCATTGGCATGTGGAAAGCCAATTTTTTCAACAGCGTTTATTAAAGCTATCTTTTTTTCTAGTGAACATGTTTAACCACTTTGTCAAACATAAGGTTGGAAGAGTGTGTTTATAGTAGTGTTTGTATCTTTGAATTTGTTCCATTGATCCTCAGGTCTATTTCTTTGTCAGTAAGATGCTGATTTTATTACTGTGGCTTTGTAGTATAATTTCAAGTCAGGAATCAAGATGCCTCCTGTCTTGCCTTTGTTGCCCAGAATCATCTTTGCTATTCTAAGTTTCTTCTGTTTCCTAATGAATTTTAGGAATATCTATAGATCTGTAAGGTATGTCAATGGTATTTTGATTGGAATTGCATTGAATTTGTGTAACAGTTTTGGGAATATGGCCATTTTCACAACATTGGTTCCCCCTAACCAAGAGCAAGGAATATCCTTCCATTTTCTAATATCTTCTTCAATCTCCTTTTTAATAGTATAATTTTCAGCATACAGATCTTTTTTGTTCTTGGTTACGTTGATTCCTAGGTATCTGATTTTTTTAGATGCTATCGTGAAAGGCACTATTTCCATAATTTCTCTCAGTGAGTTTTTGTTTGTGCACAGGAATGCTATCAAGTTTTGAGTGTTGACTTTGTATCCAGCTACACTGCTGAATTTGTATATTATCTCTAGTAGTCTTTTAATGTAGTTTTTGGGGTCTTCTATACAAAGTATCATGTCATCTGCAAATAATGATAATTTAACTTCTTTTCCTGTTTTTATTTCTTTTATTTCTCCCTCTTGCCTGATTGCTCTGGCTAATATTTCTAGAACTAGATTGAAAGGAGTGGTGATCATTGACATCCTTGTCTTGTTCCTGATTTTAGAGTGAAAGCTTTCAGTTTTTGTCCATTTAGTATAATGTTGGCTGTTGGTGTGTCATAAATGGTCTTTATGAAATTGAGGTACATACCATCTATTCTGAGTTTCTGTAGGGTTTTTATCATGAACAGGTGTTGGACTTTATCAAAAGATTTTTCTGCATCTATTAAGGTGATCATGTGATTTTTATTTTTGGCTCTGTTGATGTGGTGTATTACATTTATTGATTTGCATATGTTGAACCATCCTTGCATTCCTGGAATAAATCCCACTTGGTTGTGGTGTATAATCTTGATGATTTTCTGCATTCTATTTGCCAGTACTTTATTGAGAATCTTTGCATCAGTGTTCATTAGTGAGATTGGTCTATAGTTCTCCATTTTGGTTGGGTCTTTCTCTGGTTTTGGTATCAGTGATATTTGCCTCCAAGAATGATTTAGGGAGGGCTGCTTCCCTTTCAACTTCATTGAAGAGATTAAGGAGTATTGGCATTAAATCTTCTCTAAATTTCTTGTAGAATTCAGCCATGAATCCACCAGGACCTGGGCTTTCCTTTGTTGGTAAGTTTTTTAAGCACATTTTTGATTTCAGTAGCTGATATTGGGTTATTCAAAATTGTTATATCTTCTTGACTGAGCTTTGGTGGTTCATATGTTTCTAGGAATCTGTCCATTTCCTGTGTTTTGCACCCTGTGTGCATAGAGATTTTCAAAGTAGGTGTTCATGATCTTTTGAATTTCCATGGGATCGGGAATAATTTCCCTCTTTTCAGTTCTTATTGCATAGATTTGAGTTTTTTCTTTTTTTTCTTGATAAGGTTGGCTAGAGGTTTCTCAATTTTGTTTGTTCTTTCAAAAAACCAGCTCTTTGATTAATTAATTCTTTGTATTTGTTTTGTTTTCAATTGCATTAATTTCTGCTCTAATCTTTACAATTTCCTCTCCTCTATGAACTTTGGGTTTGACTTGCTCTTGCTTTTCTAGAAGCTTGAGATGTAGCATTAGGTTATTTATTTGTGCTCATTCCATTTTCTTTTTTTTTTTATTTGAAAGAGAATAAAACAAAAGGGGGCAGTACAGAGCAGATCAGAACAGGACAACATAGGCAACACAGTACTTTACATTAAGACAACTGGACATCAACAGTAGCTAACACCATATCTCTTACTCTGCGATAGTTGAGCATAGTTTCAAATACAATAATATCAAACATATCACAATAGTATAAAGCCATGCATAGAGTGAAAGAATTACAGGGCTTTCTGAACCGAATAACAGAAAATGATCAATGGGTACTATAATATCTCATTTTTGATAAAAAAGAAAAAAAATTGCTTGAACTATCACACATATTCAAATTCCAATAAGACACAATGCGATAGATAGAAACAACGGTAGTAGAACAAAAAAAGCATGGTAGGACTTCTAAGAAGGATAATATTAAATCAGCAATAGCTGTCATAATGTTTTGTTTTCTTCAGAACAGCTATTCATATCATCAAGTATGATATAGTCAAACAAAACAGGATAACACCATTCCAACTGATGATTTAAAACTTTGAAAGACTTTGAAGCTATGAGATGGGGACTCA
>PVJX010039248.1:0-15871 GCA_004027295.1 Dolichotis patagonum
ATTTCATTGTTTGTGTTGAGAAGTCTGCCATGATTCTGATAGGTTTTCCTTTATAGGTGATCTCTCTTTTCTCTCTAACAGTTTTTAGTATTCTATTCTTATGTTGGATTTCTGGGATGGTGATTATTATGTGTCTGGGTGTAGTTTTATTTTGGTTATGGCTGTTTGGAGCTCTATATGCTTCACTTATCCAGATGTCAGTCTCTCTTCTGATGTTTGGGAAGTTTTCAGCTATTATATCTGTAAATATCCTCCTGATATCATTTGGGCTGTCCCCTTCTTTTTCATTTATCCCTATTAATCTTATGTTATTTTTCTTTGCATCATCTTGCAGGTGTTGAATTGTTATTTCCTGATTCTTTGTTATTTTTAAAAGATTTGTCTTTCCTGCTCACTGGCTGCAATCTTATCTTTCAGGTCTGAAATTCTATCTTCACTTTCATTGAGGCAGTTTTTACAGCTTTCAATAGAATTTTTCATTTCCTGTATATCTCTTTGAATCTGCTTTATGCATTCTGTTTGTTTCTTATATTGTTCTTTCAGGAATTCTATCTGTTTGCTTTGTTCCTCTAATTTTTTAGCTGTGTTTTCACTAGATGCATTCACTATTTCTTTCTCTATTTTTATCAATTTTTCTTTTACCTGGGCAAGTATTTCTGACTTGAATTTCTCCATAGCTTTCCCTATTTGCATATTTATTTCATTTGATATCATTTCAGACATTTCAGGTGTATGGCTTCTTTTTTCTTCTATGTACACGGCTTCTAAGCTTTCTTGGGGAGGGCTAGAGCTTTGAGCCTGCCTTTTGGTCTTTCCTGATGGGGATGTCAGAAGTAGCAGAAGAAACTGTTGAAAATGCTGATCAGTAAGAAAATTTACAGATTAGACACTGCCATGACACATTCACATGCAGGTTAATATTAAAAGTGGTGTCAAAAATTAGAGAAACCTAATTTAATCACATCATTCTCCAATTCTAGGATTAAGAACAGGCTTTCAAAAAAAGATGAAATAAAAATATAGTGTCAGCCTTAATATGGGTAAAGATGGATTTTTTCACCACAGAGGATTGAATGTAGATCCTATATATGATGTGAGGCAAATGCTCCACCACTAAGCTATAGCCCCAGCCTTTCTCTCTCTCTTTTTTTTAAATGTTGTCCAGGCTGCCTCAAACTTATGGTTATCCTGCCTCCACTTACTTAACAGCTGGAATTACAGACAGATGCCTACACAACAGGCCAAAGCTGGATTTAAGCCTACCACATTCTTGCAGTTCTGGCTATGGAGATCTAATGTGGGCAAGTGGGTTGACAGAGCAAATCTGGGTTGTCTCCATAACAGTAATATCTGACACAGTTTCAGATTAGAATCACTTGTGTACAAAAATGAGAGTTAAGGCAGAAAAAGAAAATATGGATGGTTCTGAGTGGTTTAGCCTCATCTCTGAGGAATGGGGTCAGGCATGTAGCTTAATAGCACAGCACCTGCTTGGCAAGCATGAAGTCCTGAGTTCAATTTCTGGTACAAAAGAAAAATTGGAATATATCCTCAGTGAGTATTTCAGATAAGGTAAATTATGCTTTCCAGGAAAAGAAAATGAGAAGAAGAAAGATGAGCAAGTGCTTTCTCCTCAGGACTTCTGTTGGCAAAATACCTATTATGTGGGCAAAGGCAAAACTGTAGGAAGGCATTGATGCTGCTGGTCACTCAAGCCAGTAATAACAGCTACATTTACTTAACTGGTGAATAGGAATGTGGGGAATGGGGAGATTTTGGCCAAAGGATGCAAAATGTAAGTAGAAACAGCAAGTTTTCAAAATCTATCACACTGCAAGTTGACTATAGTATTGTATATCTCATTTGCTAAAGGAGTAGGTTTGAAATGTTTGTGCTGTGTACCAGCAGCTAGTCTAACTTCCACACATTTAAATCTCAGAAGAATTTAAGAGGTAAGTGTAATTATCACCTGTCTACAGATAAGGAAATGAAAGCTTACACTGACCAAGTCACCTGACCAAGTAAGGACATAAAGAACCAGAGAGCTGCCATGTCTAGCTTCAGAGTCTACAGTTGTCCTATACCATTAAGCTATTTATGCCTCTGTAGAGCAGAGAATCAAAATCCCAGAAGAATTGGAGTTATGCATATGCAGAGCAGGGTGAGCATCGATGCTTCATTCAGACACTTCAGACATGGTGACTCTTACTTTAAACACCCACACCTATATCCCTGTCTTAAAGGAAGCATGCAAAGTTCTGGTATTGTATTCTACTTGGACAATTACAATGATGGGTTGCATTATGGAAAATGCATAATATCAAAGGATAAGATACATCTTCTCCGGTGCCAAGAAACTTACCCAACAGAAGCTTGGTGACTTTCCTTTTGCCTCAAAAACCTTCTTAGGGAGGTTTGAAATGTCCCTTCCATAACATGGCAAAAAGTGAAGAGCACCGACACTGTGGAGAAGACAGCTGTCCAAGAGAACACAAGAGAACCCTGTGTCTGGAGGCACAGAATGCAGAGGCCACTTCCAGTTCTCACTAATAGAAGTATGCAGCATTTCACTAAGAAGATCAGCATGGGGTGATACTTAGGAGATGCAAATTTATGAAGTACTTGAACATGGTTCTTTTAAGAAGTGTAAGGTATTAGGAATTAGGTAATAAAGACATTGAAGAAAAAAACAAACTACATAAAATGGTGCATGGCAAGTTTAGAAAGCAAGAGTCTCCCAAAACACAAAAGAAGGAAAATGATCTAGACCTTAGCTATTGAGTTGTCACTGGTGTCCTGATAAGAAATAACTGAAAATGACTCCAGAATCCATTGTGTATAGTTTATAATACATCAATAATTTATAAAGTTCTAATTAAAGAGTCAGAGCTTGGTCATTTTGAATAAATCAATTTGTGTCTTAATAAAAATCTCAAATTAAAGAAACACTTAAGCTGCCATCAGGTGGTGGCTCCTAACCTGAATTAAATTGTTAGTGCTTAGGCAGAATGGATAAGGCCACGTAGGCCACAAAATGCTGCCTAACAAAGTTTATTTGTGCTCTTACATGATACATGTTGAACTGGTTAGACAAATGTGAAGGCCTAACCATAACAGAAAGGCTGTATTCTAGTATAGGCAAGTGGCTAGCATGTGACTATATATTATACTCTGCGGCTTTGAACAAAGCTCAACAGACATCCATTGTAAATTCAGGTGTACTGTTAACTCCAACATAATTCATGGGACTTAGAGATAGTTCCTAAAGCCACTAAAGGTAACTAGATCCAAAGTTTCTGACCAATCTGAAACAAAACTTAAATATTAGGAACATGAAATATTTGGAGGTAAACTAACAAGCTCCAGTTATGCTTTGAGTTTGTTTAGATACATTCAGCTGGAAACTCTTAATTCTCATAAAATACTTAATGTAGTCTTGAGTTTGGCCAGTTGAGTCCTGGTAATTAAGATTTATGATTAAAACTAAACATAAAAACCTAAAAATTGAGTTACATATAATACAACAATCTCACTTTGGGGAAAACATTCAAAAGAATTAAAATTGTTATGTCAAAGATATTCTTCATTCCCATGTACACTGAAACATTCACAATAACTAATATACAGAACGAAGATACGTTAAATATATATCAACAGATGAATGGATTAAAAAATGTGAGACATACATAAATACTAGAATGTTATTAAGCCTTAAAAAGAAGAACATCAGATCACTGCCAACAACATAAATGAATCTGGAAAATATTATGTTAAACAAAATAAGCCAGGCACAGAAAGACATATACCACAGAATCTCAGCTGTATGTGCAACCTAACAAAGTCAAATTGTGGGGAATAAAGAGTAGAACTGTGATTGCCACATCTGGGGAATAGGAGCATGGGAAATGAGGAGATTTGGGCCAAAGGATGCAAATTTTAATGCAGGAACAGCAAGTTGTCAAGATCTATTACCCTGTACAGTGACTACAATTACTAATAATGCATTGTATATCTCAAAATTTCTAAAAGTTTAAGTTTGAAATATACTCAATGCAAAAAGTACATGAGGTGATGAATATTAATAAATTGACTAGCTTGCCTTAATTATTCCATAATATAAATATATTTTAAAATAAATATCTATAATACTTCTCAATTAAAAGTTCAAAATAAAAATTTTAAGATTTATGGTTCAGAAATTGACCAGAAAATAAATCAGTATATTCAAAATTCAGAGAGTGACCAGAATATCATTATTAATTAGAAACAATGTCACATCTCTATTATACATTTTGGCATTGTCATTTCAGTATTGTGACTGATTGTGGGGAGTGGCTGAGCTAGAGATCTACCACACACTGGGGGCTACAGCAAGGTCAGCCCCAAGAACATGGGGAGACAAGGAGACCCACGTGAACAAGTTGTTGGGATTAGAGCAAGGCAGTCCAACAGATGTTTGGCCTTGGTGTTCCTCCCTGTTAACTACAGCACAGATATCTCTAAGAACGCTTTGCTTTCAGTGTTCTCAGGAAAACACTGAGGCCTTGCATTGTCAGCCCCGCTGTGCACTTCCCCTCTTTTTACTATCTGTAAATAAAGACACAGACCATGCTGGGATGTTACTATCTCTCCTTTGGAGAAGTCAGGAACCACCTGGTCCCTCCTTTCCTTTTATAACATGTCTAGTTTTTCTTAATTTCTTGTAGGCCCCTATCAGTACCCTGTTGGCTGCATGGGTTATGGCAACTGATTGGAAGTCTCAGAAACTATTTTAATGTAAGATAAACTCTTAATATTATTTCTATATAAATTATTTCAGCATCCTAAAAATGACCTGATCATTTTTATTAGTATATCCTCTTAGTAACATTCATGTTTTGTAAATAAAACTACTAGAATTTGTAAAATATAAAAACAAAACTAGAAAATGAAAAAGGATGTATAAAATATGTGAGTGAACATCTCCCTTCCATTTCTAACTGCTAACCACCATCTTTTCCTCCCAGAAATCAGGCAGACGATGTCCTGTGTGTGTATGTGTGTGCATTCCTTAGAGAATGCGCACGTGCTTTCCTTAGAGATAAAAGAAATTCAGATCTGGAAAGAAAAAGCTTAATCATTCCCTCCCCACTTTTTTTTACGAAGGATAGCATATGTCAAAGAATCTTTGTATTTGAAGGGTAACCATCACGTTTCTAAATGTTTAGCTAACAAGTTGATAACTCTTGTTCACAGCAATCATAAGGACTATTTAGTAGAGTTTGGATTTTTTATGTCTTGTTAGAGCTATGATTACATTCAGTTTAGAGTCAAAGACATGTTTTTGAACGTCTAATGAAGATTACAGATCATCGTCATAGAAAAGAAAGTATATATGTGCTGTATGCAGGGGTTATACACAGAACAATTAGAATCAGGACATAAAGTTTATAATATTATTTTTTATGCTGGTCACCCAGAGTTAACACAAAGAAAAGCAGGAAATCTATCCATTACACCAAAGATATAGAATATTTAGTCAAGGGCCTAAATCCCACAGCAATGTCCCACATGAGTCCAGATAAAGACCCAGAGCTCATGACAATGCCTCCCACGAGTCCAACTGGAGGTCTAGAGCCTCAAGAAGGTTTCACACCAGTCTCTTTTATGGACCTGTGCTGGGAAGGCCCAAAGGTCAGTGGTGGAAACTAGGAAGTCTGGACCAACAGGGTGAAGGAGCTGTGCTGATAGGTTAAGGGTTCTATGCTGGAGCTGAAAAGTCACACTCACAACAAAGACCAGGGCTTTCCTGAAAAGTACCACAGCCAATGTCAGAGACACGGAAACCCCAAGCTCCTCCAAGGACAAGCACAGTCCAGTACACACAAGGCAGCCCATGTGACGAGTTCATCCTGGAGACCAAGCGCCACATATCTTCCCCTCCAGAGCCAGGAAGCAATGCTCAATGTGAAGACCAGAGCTTCTGTAGGAGAACCTAACAGCTCAAACAGCAACATGTAGGAGAACCCACAAAGTCTCAATGCATTAATGCCTCAATGCATTAATGCCCTTCCTTCTCCTTCTCCATGTCTCCATTTATGCTGGCAACTTTCCTCAGGTGAAACATCTATGCTCAACAGCATGGTGATTTAATTCTGCTGGCATTGACCACCAGTTTTTAATCCATAACAATATGTAACTATGTATAAAAATGCATCTTATCAGAAAGTTTTGTTACTCACACAAACCATCATAACAACAAAGACATCAAAGAAACCAAAACCTCGAGATTATTTGCTGAAGTCCATATAGTTAGTTAAATGTTAGAGTCAGCCAAATCATGGTGTGCTTCACTCCTCAGCAGCAGAAACACTTCCATTCCCTTCATCTCTTCAAAATATTATTGCTACTGGGTGCCCTTGCTGAGCACATGGAAGGGCAGGAGAGGTAGCTTTAGTTCAACAGCTTCTCTAGCCTCCTACACTGACCTTCCTTAGTCAGTTTTAACCCACTGCTATGACTCACTGCATTATTTGAGAAATGATTTTATCTTCTCAGGATATAGTCTTAATCTAACAAGTAGTAGAGAACTGAGAGCAAAGGATGCTGGAAAATAAGACAGAAACTCAGTTGCTGATTTTTAATCCCACTTTTCTACACATAAACATTTAATATAAAAACCAATAGTGTCCTCCCATAAGGCAACTAGTATCCTAAATCTGGTAGAAAATGCAAAGGATAAATCTAAGATTCATGACTACACTAGTATAATGGAATTTCTTTTCATGAAACAATATAAAAATGATAAATGAAAATCTGTGTAACACTGAATCAAAAGTCAAACTGTCACTGCCCTAATTTAGAGATTTTAGATTTCTTTTTCCAGAAGAGGAACTCTACATTCAAATAATGTAGGGCTCTGGGTGTTAAATTTACTACTTCCTTATAGATTTACTTATTGTTGCTGTTGTGGTTTTGACCTAAAGAGTCCCCGTAAGTCTCAAGTGTTTGGAAGGTGTTTGCATCATGGGTGTCTTAGCTCATTGGTGGATTCATCCACTGGTAAGCTCTCTTGTTGAATGCACTGTTAAGAAGCAGGGCCTCATTGGATGTGGACTACTGGGCTCACAACCTGGAAGGGTTTATTCTTGTCCTTGGCTCCCTCATTCTCTCTCTCTCTGCTTTCTGGCTGCCATAGGCCGAGCACCTTTTTCCTCTGTCATGCTACTCTACCATCCTGTTTTTGCCTCGGAGCCAGCCAACCATAGACTGAAACTATGAGCCAAAATAAAGCTATTTAATTTAATAAACCAATTTAAGGTGTGGGTATTTGATATTGTGACTCAGCAACAAGAAAGTGGCTAATACAGTTACATTTGTCACCTGACCAGCTGTAGCCTGCTGAACCTCAAGAGAGGGACAGAAAGTGCATCATAGCACATGAAAGGGTAATGAAGGCATAGATGAGCATTAGGACCCTGGCGACCAACAGTAGGTACATTCTGTGAATCTTTCTGGAGGATGACATAGAGAAGCAGAATAAAGATGCCAGTGCCTAAGGAAATTTTGCCTGTGATTGCATTCATTAGTATCCTAGTTTATGAAGTCAGATCTACGGCTATGTCATTTTAGGCAAGTTACTTACCTTTCCTGAGCCTCTATGTTTTCATCTATAAGACGGGGAAGAGCACAGTGTCTCATTGGTTTTCTCTGAGATAATATATTGGTATGATGCCTGACACATTGTAAATACACAATAAATGGAAGCTATTACTATCACTGGTTTGTAATTGAGGATACTTTAACCAACTTGTTCATGAATGTGATCCTATTCAAGATATAATCATTCTGCTGTGGTGTTTCAAAATGGAAAAGATTCTGAATTGGGGTTCGTTTCCTTAGGACTTAAATAAACTAAGTCTTCTAATTTGCTCAGAGGTTTTTTCTTCTAAATAGTGAAACAATGTTGAATTTTATCAATTAATTTTCAATACCTATAGAGATAATCTGTGAATTACATTGATTTTCAAGTGATGAATTAATTTTGTTTTCCTAAAACTCAACTTTGGTTGTATCAATTTACACTTTACTAACAGTGGATAAGGGTTCCTTTTCCCCCCACAGCCTCTGCAGCAACTGCTATTGGTTGATTGCTTTTTGACAGCCATTCTTTCTGGACTGAGATCCCTGGGTTATTTAATTTGCACTCTTGAATGACTGATGATGTTGAACATTTTTTCATATATTTATTTGCTCTTTGTATTTCTCCATCTGAGAAGCATATATTCATTTCAGATGCCCATTTTTGGATTGAGTCTTTTAATTCAGGGGATTTTTTTAAGCTCTTCATCTATTCTGGATAATTAATTCTTTGTCTAAAGAATAACTGGTAAAATTTTTTCTCATTCTATGGGCTGTCTCATCACTCTGTGAGTGGTTTCATTTGCTGGCAGAAGCTTTTTAATTTGATGTGATCTTATTTGTTGATTCTTGGTATTAGTTTTTGTACAACCAGAGTTCTGTTCATAAAGTCTTCGCTTACACTTCTGTCTTCAAAAGTTTTTCCCATTTTATATTCCAGAGATTAGGTGTTTATGTTTTAATATTAAGGTCTTTGATCTACTTCAATTTTAGTTTGGTAAGAGAGAATGGATTTAAGCTTAATCTTCAACATGTGGAAAGCCAGTTTTTCCAGTACCATTTATTAAAGAGCCTATCTTTCTTCCAGTAAAGATGTTTAGTCCTTTGTCAAAGATAAGGTAGCTGAATATGCTTGGAGCTGTTTCTGTATCTTCTATTTTGTTCTAGTGATCCTTGGGTCTGTTTTGTTTTGTTTTGTTTGCCAGTACCATGCTTTTTTATCACAGTAACTTTGTAGTATAATTATAAGTAGGGGCTTGATGCTCCCTATTCTGCCTTTATTGCCCCAAATTGCTTTTTGATATTCTAAGTCTCTTTGGGATCCAAATATATTTTAGGATTATTTGCTCTGGTTAAATGAGTTATGCTTTTACTATTGTGATTTGTGTGCCTTGAATTTGCAGTTTGATGTACTTAATAAGTTTTGGATAGTTTTCAACCTTTATCTATTGAACTACTGCTTCTAAATCATTGCTTTCTTTTTTTTAGGTTTTCAAATTACATATTTATTTGGTCTTCACCTCATCTCATATGTCTCCAATGTTTTCTATATTTTCTATATCTCCTTTTACTCTCCATGATTCAGTCTTGATATGTTATATTTATTTTTCAGATGACTAATCATTTATTCAGATGACTTTGACATTCTGTTAACCCATATCTTGTGTTTTTAACTTGAGAGCATTTGGAGAGCAACTAGGAGGGATATATGTTCAGTTCTAGAATTTCATCCTGAGAAGACCCTGAAATCCAGTTTTTATTTCTCCAGCTTGGTGAGAAACCTCTGTTTAGCAACTTTACTTCATAGTACCTTCTTTTGATCAGTGAATGCCTAAGTAGATTAGCCTGACTCATTTCTCTGCAGGATTTGGCCTCTCAAATTTTTGCTGTCTCTGTAGTCCTAAACTCCAGTTTTTGCCTGCCTAGCCATGAGAAACTGGTAACAGCTGTGCTCTAATCCTCTGCCTCTTAGAAGTCACTTTCTGCTTGGTTTCTCAAGCTCTTGTACTCCTGCTTTCACAGAAGAATGTCTTGCAAGGGAAACTAATTAAGAATAGAAGGCTCACCTCAGTAGGTTTCTTTTCTCTCTAGTCCTTACTATATCCATACCTCTAAAAATCCTGTAAATATTTTTAATCCAGTTTTTAAAGTATTTTATAGTATGAAATTCAGTTGGCTAGTCTGCTGTTAGAAGAGAAACCTAAAGTTGTCTTATACTGCATTTCACAAGTGCTTAACAGTGTAGGATGCTATAGAGAAAAAGTCCTTGATTTAAATCCATTGTCTTGATGCTGTATGAAAAATCATGTGAAAGTGTTCTTAGAAAGATTCATAACTCCTTTGAAGTATCTGCAAACACTTAATTTGTGTTAAATACAACTTTATTCTAGGAAATACATATATTAATTACTGTACTAGTAACTTTCCCATTGCTGGTTCACAATACCCAGTATCGATAACTTAAAGAAATAGAGGCTTAATTTTGTTCATGAATTTAGAGGATTCAGTCAATAGTTGACTGGCTCCAAGGCAGAAACACCATGTCAGAAGAGCATGGCAGACCAAAGCTGTTTAGTTTAGGGCCCAGGAAACAGAGCAGGAGAAAAGTGTCAGAGAGGAAGAGGTGAGGGACCAGATACACAGCCAAGGGTGTTATCTCCATGACACATCCAGAAGTGTGCTTTGGTAATCCACTGGAAAGCTCCCAAGGCAATCAAGCTTGTGATTAAACCTAACCATCACAATTGCCTAATTAATTTATTAAAGACCTAATTTTTATTTTACAGCATTTCTTTTTAAACTAACTAATGGTCTAAATAACACCATTATTATAATGTTGTAGGTCCTGTAACACTTGAATGAAGCTCTTTTCTGGAACAGAAATCTACATTTATAGAAATTTACCCTTGGATCTGAGGTTTTATTTTAGGACCATCAGAAACAGTGGCATCTAGCACAGGATTATCATGGTAGTAGGTTCACTATGACCTGTTTTCTTGGTAAATCATGTAAGTTTTTTTTTGTAATCAAATTATGTTCTCTTTTTGAAGCTTATGGCAATGTATCTTTTGCATTTAAATTACTTACTCTCACTTAGAACTTTAGAACTTTGTAGCAGAACATATATTACACACAAACCTATCTTTTTCTCTTTTACAGGATTGGAAATCATTAAATAGGATCAGGCTTGGAGTTGTGAATCCATTTAAAATCAGCAGCCAGATGAAGCACAAGTTTTCTACAGTCTATGTACTGAGTAAAGATGTATGCTGGAGAATAAGGCTGAATAAAATACATATTTTGCTCTTGCCTTTGCAAGTTATAAAATTTAATAATGTCTCATATCCCTTGCTTTGCTCTGACTAATCTTCCCACCTGCCAGGGCCTCTGTTTTTTTTTCTTTTAAAGAGAATAAAACAAAAGAGGGCAGAACAAAGCAGATCCAAAAATAACAACATAAGCAACACAACACTTTACAATAAGACAACCGGACATTAACAGTAGCTATCAAAATATATCTTTCTCTGCTATAGTTGAGCATAGTTTCAAATACAATAATATCAAACATAACACAATAGCATAAAACCATTCAAGAGAGTGAAAGAATTACAGGACATTCTGAACCGAATAAGTATGATCAATGGCTACTATAATATCTCATTTTCATTAAAAAGATTTGTTTATAGCATCACATATATTAAAATCCCAATAAGACACAACATGATAGAACCAATGGTAATAGCAGAGTAGAAGCATGGTAGGACTTCTAAGGATGATGATATTAAATCAGCAATGGCTGTCATAATGTTTTGTTTTCTTCAAAACAGCTGTTATACTGTCACGCATAATAAAGTCAAACAAAACAGAATAAAACCATTCAAACTGATGATTGAAAACATTGAAAGGCTTCAAAGCAATGAAATGGGAAATAATGATTACCATAAAATCTTTTGTGTGTGTGTGTGTGTGTGTGTGTGTGTGTGGTTTTTTTGTTTTTTTTTTTAATTTTATTTAAAGAGAAAAAAAGCAATACAGAAAAAAGGGTAGAAATAATACAGAATTTCAAAAAAACAGTAAGAAATCACTAGTTGTTAAATTACATATTGTCTTCTTAGAAATAGTTGTTCATGTTACAAAATTAAGGCATACAAAGTGAACAAACAGTGAGGCTGCAAACAGTTCTGTTCAACGATCCAACAAAAACCTGGTAATATGGTTATCAATCCCACACACTTACACATACGTGCAGTTATATCCTTTAGAGCCTTTTCTTTTCCTCTTTTTGCTTTTTAAGTACATTATCTGTTCAGTTATATTATGTTTCAGCTTTCTCAGTACCTTATTGATCTGTTTTGTTGTTGTTACTTCCTTTTTAATTACCTTATATAATTCTGTTGTTTTGTTTTTGAGTTTCTCATCATTCATGTCACATGGATCAGCTTTGGTGAAGTTGGGATTTTTTGGAGGTATTTTGTTACCTTATTTCTCTCATGTTCTCTTGTTTTATTTTTATTTAATTTTTATTAACTTGGAGGTAGTAATATACAACAAAACAGGATGGAATAAAGCCGATTGAGACAGCCGATTGAGGCGGTGAAATTGGCACAGAACATTACAGCAGGTCACCAGGACAACAGTAATAAGCAACATTGTATATCTCGTTGTCTTCACAATAGTTGCTCTTCTACTAGGTACAGCACAATCAAAAGAAATACACAACATTATAGAACACATCAACACGAAGTATTGAACAGAGCAAACACCATTAATCAGGACAAAGCAAAATGGCGATAAAAATATCTGCCTTCAGAGGTAGTAGTAACTCCCCCCACTTGCTGTACCAAATATGGTCACCTCCTAAGAGATACCCAGATCCCTGGATCCCAATTGTTAACAGGGTGTGTGTGTGTGTGTGTGTGTGGTATGTTTGATTCTAAGCTGGTGCCCCTGTAGGCAGCAGGCTGGTTGCTGGTTGGCTCAGCGCCCTGAGTTCCAACATGGCGCAGATCTCAGGAAATGCTCTTGCTTCTTATTCCTCCACCCTGGGGTGGCTGCAGCTTGCCAGACCACAGTCACTTACCAGGGCGGCAGGCTGGCTGCTGGTTGGCTCAGCGCCCTAATTTCCAACATGGTGCGGATCTCAGGAAACACTCTTGCTTCTTATTTCCCGGTCCTGGGGTGGCCGTGGCTTGTCAGACCACAGTCACTTAACAGGGCAGCAGGCTGGTTGCAACCATGAAATCTTATATACTCTTACCAACTTTCATACTAGGGAGACTATATGATATTTACACATGTGAGTTTGGCTTATTTCGCTTATGAGTATGGTCTCAAGTCATGTCCATTTATCTATAAATATCTCAATGTGATCATTCTTTATAGCTGAGTAGTACTCCATTGTATAAAAATACCTCAACTTTTTAATCCATTCCTCAGTTGATGGGCACTTAGGTTGTTTCCAAGATCTGGCTATTACAAATTGTGCTGCTATAAACATGGGTGCACATATATCACTGTGGTATGATGTTTTCAGTTTTTCTGGGAATATGCCTAGAAGTGGCAGGGCCTCTGTTTTCAGGCCCATCAGGATTGTACTTTAGACAAGCACATCCTTTCTCCAACCACCTCCTCTTTTGCTGCAGAATGTCTTCCAGCCTTCCCTGCATTCCTGACTACTCAGACCACCAGAATTCAGCTTCCATGGACCTCATTTATGAATCAGTAGCAAAAAGGGGAGCCAATAGGTTATGAGGGTAGTGCTGGGACAGTGCCTGGAACATGGTAGGTACTCAAAGGACATATGTATGTGTGAATGAATGAAAGAAATGTGAACATTACAAGAGCCCAAAGAGAAAGTGAAACCCAGGAGCTAGCTATTTGGTGAATGGTTCCATTTCTCTTTCTTACATTAATTTCTCTCTGCTAAAAATCCCTTAGGCCTCTGTGAGTTTTCTTCCTAGGATTTGGTGCTCTTATTAATGTTATGGCATTCAGACCTCCTGGCTTTTGAGGAATTTTGTGATGCTAAATTTGGAATTAGCCCTCCATCAGCCCTGGAACTTATTCTCTTGTTTTAGTTTTGATTCTGTTCAGTGCTTACTCTACCTTCTCAGTGGCATTTCCAGATTACTATTCAAAAGCCATTTTTAAAAGAGGCATGGATTTTTTTAGGCCAAATTGTAAAAGCACATACTCAAAGGAATAGAATGTAAGTCCTCAAGAGAGAATATGAGTGTGTTACAGTGTGGGACTGGAACTATTTGGGATTTTGATGGTAAAATCTGTGGAATTTGTGAATCTAAGGGAAGTTTCATCTTGGTCTTGGTTTATGACCCACCCATAGAAAACAGTAACCCCTTTTACAGATGAAAGGATGACCCATTTTATAGGAGAAAAGCAGGGAGAACAGGGTCCAATCTTTTTTTTAAAGAAAGAGTCTCCCTGTGCAGTTCAGGGTGGACTTGAGTTCACTGTGCAGCCCAGATTGGTCTCCAACTCACAGTAATCCTCCTGCTTCAGCCTCCCAAGTGCTAGGATTGCAGACATGCACCACCACACCAAATGCCCAGTCCATTATTTTAAAATAGGTGATCTAGGATATTTTGCCTAAAAACATTCTTTGAATTCTCTCATGTGTTTCTTTATTTTAAAATCAAGTCTCTTCCCTTTGCTTTATCAAACAAATTAATATATAGGCTTATATGATCTTCAAAGGATGTTGAGTGTGATGGGCCTGGAAGAAAAGGGCGTACACAAGTCTAAGTAGTAGCCTCAGAGTGGGGGAGAAGAAAGGATGAGAAAAAAGAAAAATTTTTAAGAAAGAGAAACAAACAAACAAACCAGTGGGCTCCTCCTCAGTTTCCACACATAGATTCTACCAGGTCCCAAAGACAGGATCAACTATCACTTAAAGGTCACTTGCATCTACACTGTTTAGGAAATGTTTCCAGCTACTCCAAAAAGGTAGCAGTGGCACCAGGAAAACAGAGCTCAGGCATTTTGAGTTTTTTTTGGTTTTGTTTTTTTGAGGTGAGAGATAAAAAAGAAGGAAAAAGAGAGTTAAAAGAGCAGTTTAGAGGACCTGCTTTTATCTAATATGTTAAGACCTCAAAATATGAGTGATTTGTACAGATAGCTTCCTCAGGTATTATCCTGAGGCCAATTTTTCTACTGTGTCTCAGACTCAAGGTGTGTGAAAAAAACTTTGCTTGAGACACAGGATGAGTCTATCCTTATTTAATTTCCTTGATCAGCAAATTTTAATTTTTTCTGACCTAAGAATGTGATATGTTGAACTGAAGGGATACCTAATGAGGCCACTACTCATCCTAGAGTCTCCTCTTGACACCATTTTCCATTTTTTGATTAGAGGGAGCAAGCATTTTGTATCTTTGATACTTTTATATATAAGCACTCATTTTCTGGAGATTTAAGAGCATCTAACTGCTGAAAATACAAATCCTAAAGCTGCAGGGGTTTCCAGGAAGACAGTAAGGGAAAGACAGATGAGAAGAGAAAGAAAAGGAGACACCATAAAAGAGAAACACAGAGAAAGAAAGAGGAGAAAGAAAAAGTGAGAGAGCAAGGGAGGAGATTGGAGAAAGAAAAAGAAATAATCTATGCATCAGAGGATAAGGGGTTTGGGACACGGGGAAGAAACAAATGAAAAGCCTTCAGTTGGACTTAACAAAGTTGTAAGTTCCAATGAATCTCTATCCCTTGCCACTGGCTCACCAAACTAAATGCCACCAAATCAAGGAGGTGCTCAAAGCAGAGAGAGGAAACTTGATTCACACCACTCACTGGACAGGTTGCACATTCACTGACTTCTATCACAGTAAAAAAAGATTTTCAGGCTGCATCAGTAGGAGGCATAAAGGGATTTCTGAGGCAGAATTTTAGAAGTACGCACTCAAAGAAATAGAGTACAGGCCCTCAAGAGAGAAAGGAACCAGGTATTTCCTTTTTTTTTTTTATGTAAAAGAGAATAAAACAAAAGGGGGCAGTACTGAGCAGATCAGAACCGGACAACATAGGCAACACAGTACTTTGCATTAAGTCAACTGGACATCAACAGTATCTAATACCATATCTCTTACTCTGCTATAGTTGAGCATAGTTTCAATTACAATAATATCAAACATAACACAATAGTATAAAGCCATGCATAGAGTGAAAGAATTCCAGGGCTTTCTGAACCGAATAACAGAAAATGATCAATGGGTATTATAATATCTCATTTTTGATAAAA
>PVJX010039249.1:0-15869 GCA_004027295.1 Dolichotis patagonum
GACTTAAGGTCTATTCATTTAAGGTCACAAAAACAGCCACATTCTCTTTATGTTTTTGTTTCCTCCCCCTTGGACTCTTCTCAGGAAGAGTTTATAGTTCAAAGTAGATCTGCTAAGGACCTCAATGTACTTATCAGGATAATCTCTAAATTTTCCCAGATATTGTTTGATCTGCTTGAGGTTACTGAGAGAAAGGGGCATGTGCATGGGAGTATGTATGAATTCACCATTTGTTTCCTGTAAAGGACTCTTGATTATAAAATACTAAGGAGGCAATTCTCACTAAAGCATCCAAGAGAACTATACAGAGCCAAAATCAACCTTTGTAGATTTTCCTTAATATCTGAGGCTGGCTGAGTAATGAATTTGTATTTGAGAATGATCTGCACTTCTGAGGAATCAGGAGCTAGGGATGCATGTTTCATCAATACGTCTGGTAAATTATCTAAGAAAGTAGAGAGATTTTCATCTTTCTGCTGATGAATAGTTAACAATTTAAAATAATTGAGGAACTTAGCTCTTGTCCTTCTTAGAGGTTCAAGAACACATTTCTGAAAATGTCTGGTATTCTAATCTCCTGTCTGGTTGCTAGACCAGTAGGAATTTTGTGTAGGGACTGCTTGGCTTCAGGATTCCATCTTTTCAGTCTAGTTCGTAGTTCTGTGTATGTTGCCCAAAGACCTCAATGTATTAATCAATCATGTGAAAAGTTTCTCAGATCTTGTTTGATCAGTTTGAGTTCACTGAGACAGAAAGACAGATGGAAATGAGAAGGGCTGTATTCTCTACCACCTCCTGTAAGGGATACTGTCTTTGAGAAGCTTGAGCAAAATCAGATAGGGATAGGGACAGCCCAACATAGGTTTTAGTTAAGGTTGGTTTGGAAACTTTCCACTTAAGAATCTGAATGGTAAGTGATAGAAATTAAAAATAACATAACACCTTTCTAGTCTGGTTTATAGTTCAAAGTAGATCTGCTAAGGACCTGAATGTACTTATCAGGATCATCTCTAAATTTTCCCAGATATTGTTTGATCTGCTTGAGGTTACTGAGAGAAAGGGGCATGTTAATGGGAGTATGTATAAATTCACCATTTGTTTCCTGTAAAGGACATTGTTCTTGATGGGCTTGAACAAAATTAGGTATGGGAAGATAGCTCAGTAGTAGCTTCAATTATTGCTGCATTAGAGGCTTCATTCTTGGAACTCAAAAGGCAAGGGGAAAGGATCTCAGTCGCCAAAGGACAAGTGGAAAAATTCTTAAGCTTGGTAATAGTGAATGAGGCTTTGATTATATTGTCTTAGAAACCTCATCTTCAGGTTCAGTAACAGTACATGGGGTTTTGATAAAGTTTGCCTTGGAAACCTCATTTATGGGGTCTAAAAGGCAAGAGTGGATAATTTCAGGGTTAGTGATTATACATAACTTAGGGGCCAGCACTGTCTGGGTTTCTTCTGGTTCATACTTATATTTTGAACAAAAGTAAGAATTAATTTTTAACCCAAAGAAAGTAAATATAAACTAATTCTATTTTACTCTCTCTTATAGTACAATTCTAATTGTGAAATAGTACCATAATCAATACTTCTTTCTGCATTCTGTTTTTGCAGAAGAGGTAGGTAGGCCATGCATGGGTGCAGAAAAATATTAAACCACTATTTTTCAATATGTGAATGGTTAGTGATTTCCAATGCTTAAGTATACATTACAAGGGAGTCAGAGATTTTGATACTGAGTCTCTTCATCTGAAACAGAAGAAAAAAGTTGCCAACCTTTCAAGTTTTAATTGATTTCCATATCTTCAGGTCATGCACCAAGGTGACCCATTCCAGATCAGGTGGTTGCTGTCTGGAAAGAAACCAGAAGGTAGGCCAGGTTGGACTAGCTACCCTCACTGGCTCACGACTCTATATTCCACAGAAATTCATGCTCCTATTTCCAGCAGGTGTTCCTAAAAGTACAAACTACAACTGATACCAGTCATGTTTAAAGAAGGAAGCACTGTTACCAAAACCAATGATTAAGAGATCTGAACCAACACCTTCTAATTCTTTGAAAGAGAGTGAGGAAAATAGGTCAGAAAGGCAACTTGGAACACTTCTCAGGCTGCACAAGAGATCACCTCCAGAGATAGATAGAGTCATATAGTCCACCTAATCACTTAAGCAGTCTTCCTTAGCAGGCAGAATATGCTAAGTTTTGTTCAAAGTCTATTGTAAGATTTCTGTCTCTGAAGATCACAGGTTAAATGTAAAATAATTACCTGGAAACCACAATTTACATCTTAGGAAAGGTACATCTATTACTTTTCTACATGCATATGAAAGAGAAAGACTGACTAAAATACTTATTTTACTCTTAGTTAACATATATAAGGTACAAGTTTAAATAGCTTCTCTGATAGCTGTTCTGTGAAAGTCAAACATTTGTTGCAAGTTGGTTCAGCTTGACCTCCTGAAGGGAGCGGTGGTTTAGCTACAATATTATTTAGGTTAACCAAGAAGGTATAAAGTTAACCCCTAGGAAACTGGAGAAAAATGGATTTCTAACTTACTAGCAGAGGGAAAGAGAGAGAGAGAGAGAAGTATGAAAGAGAAAAAGAGATTTTTCACTGGTTAGCCAGTTGGACTGTTGGATTCAGCTTCCAATGAGGAACATTTGGGCATCTGCCAGTCAGTCTCCCTGGCCATGACCCTACAGATGTCTTCTTAGTTTTCACTGATTCTGCACAATGTCAAGTCACCATTCCATTGGCTTCAATGCAGACTGAATCAAAAGGTGCTATAGGACTCACTCTCTGCTAACAGACTAACCACTATTTGTTGGAGTTCTATAAGGTACAGATAAAAGCTTGAGCTGTCTTCAACCAAGAGACATCCCTGTCTTTGATGTTAACGCTCAATTTTTATGAGTCTACTTAAAGGTTCTTAGTTATTGGATAGGAGAAAAAGGTTGGGGCAGTTTAGCATTCCTTTCTCCTTAATTTTACATGTATCTGAAAAAGGAGACTGACTACAAAGTCACAACAAAAGTTAAGAAGTGACCATAGGAAAAAAAGAAGTCTTTTCTTGTCACGCTCATGGTGAGTTATTGGGAAAACTTGCTCATGAGTCATCACTCTCTTCCTAGAAAGGCAAGAATCAGGAATCTCAAGAGAAAAGATTGCCTCCTCATCAGTGTAAGACCAGAAGGGAAAGTAAACTGAGGCCAAACCAAGGCACCACACTTCTTCTAGAATGCAGAGGAGGGTTAGGGGCAGTCTGTCTCAGGAAAACCTGTCCCATAAGGCTTAAGAATGACTGCTGGGCTTTCATCACTTTTAACTGTCAGTAGGGATCTCTTGTTTTATTACTTGGCATGTATATTTTCTCAGTATATACTAGTTTTGTACAAAGATTCATTTTACAAATTTTATATTAAAATAAACTAAAGGGCATTCTGATGCTATTTTTCCCTACAGCTGCTGAGTAGAAAAGAAAAGTATGCAATAAATCTTCTAGAAAAGAAAACAACAATATTTAGGACAAAAAATATGCTTCATAAGATTAACAACAAATTGAAAATTAGAAAAAAATTAGTGTACATAAAGGCATGAGAATGGAATGTTTTATAAATTTCTCTCCCTTGTATGCAACACTGTGATTTTATGGGGTCATAACCCATCACCATAGTCTAATACCAAAGACTAGAAACAGAACCAAATAGATAGTAACTTATCCCTAATAAGTTGAGAAGGCAGGTTCTTAGGATATGCACAAAGACCAAGAACATCCTACATCTAAAAGATAGCACTGTGGAAAAGCTATTTGCTAATGAAGCCTCAATACTAGTGATAAAATCATCTACCATAAGAAATCAGCAAGCAGCAACACATAAAATAAAACAATATAAAATAACATAAAATAAAATAGAATATTCAAAATGACAAGACACAGAAACTAAATGCAACTCCAAAAACCCAGCCTACCAAGGACAAATCTAGGAAACAATGAGACAGAGGAAATTAGAAGCCAAACATTAGAACTTTCTGAAATGACAGCAACAGAAATGAAACAAAAATGTAAAGGGCTATAGAATAAAATCCCTCAGGTACAAAAAGAAATCATGATCAAATAGAATAAAATCCCTCAGGTACAAAAAGAAATTATGATCAAAGTGAAAGGCACAGATTAAAAAAATTTAAGAACTTAGGAAAATAATGGAAGCCATAAATGCCTAACATATGAAGAAATGAAATCCATGAAACAGATTGAAACAGAAATCCAGGAAATTAAAATTCCCCATTGATATACACAACAGATTGAATGAAGGCATGGATAGACTATCAGAACCAGAAGACAGGTTTGAAAGTACTGACCACAAAAAGAAAGATATGCTTCTTTTCCATTTTATTTTAAAGAGAATAAGACAAAAGAGGTCAGTACAGAGCAGATCGGAACCAGACAACATAGGCAACACAATACTTAACATTAAGACAACCGGGCATTAACAATAGCTATCACAATATTTCTTTCTCTGCTATAGTTGAGCATAGTTTCAAATACAATAATATCAAACATAGTAAAATAGTATAAAACCATTCAAAGAGTGAAAGAATCACAGGGAAATATGAACCAAATAACAGAATGATCAATGGGTACTATAATATCTCATTTTCAAAAAAAATTTTGTTTATGCTTTCACACCTATTCAAATCCCAGTAAGACACAATGTGATAGATAGAACCAATGGAAATAGAAGAAGAGAAGCTTGGTAGGACTTCTAGGAAGGACAGTACAAAATCAGGAATAGCTGTCATAATGTTTTGCCCTCTTCAAAACAGCTGTTCATAGCATCACGTATAATAAAGTCAAGTACAACAGGATAAAACCATTCCAACTGATGAATGAAAACATTGAAAGGCATCACAGCTATGAGATGGGGACTCATGATTACCATAAAATCTTATATACTCTTACCAACTCTCATACTAGGGAAACTATATGGTATTTACACATGTGAGTTTGGTTTATTTCGCTTATGAGTATGGTATAAAGTGGTATCCATTTATTTATAAATATCTCAATGTGATCATTCTTTATAGCTGAGTAGTACTCCATCATATAGAAATACCACAACATTTTTATCCATTCTTCAGTAGATGGGCAATTAGGTTGTTTCCAAGATCTTGCTATTACAAATTGTGCTGCTATAAACATGGGTGCACATATATCACTGTGCTATGATGTTTTCAGGTCTTCTGGGAATATGCCTACAAGTGGAATAGCTGGGTCAAATGGGACCTCCAGACCCAGCTTTTTGAGAAATCTCCAGACTGACATCCACAGTGGTTGCACCAGTCTACACTCACAACAACAGTGCAGAAGAGTTCCTTTTTCCCCACGGCCTCTCCAACACTTGTTGTTGGTAGTACTTTCTATCTTGGCCAATCTTTCTGGAGTGAGATGAAATCTCAGTGTGGTTTTAATTTGCATTTCTCTCATGACTAATGATGATGAACATTTTTTCATGTATTTATTTGCCATTCATATTTCTTCATCTGAGAACTGTGTATTCATTTCAGATGCCCATTTTTGGATTGGGTGTTTCAATTTTGAGCATCTGATTTTTTAAAATTCTTTACAAGTTATAGACAGAAGTCCTTTGTCTGAGGGACTGTCCATTAAGAGTTTTTCCCAATTTGTTGGTTTTCTTTTCACTCTGCTGGAAATCTCTTTTGACATGCAGAAACTGTTTAATAAGATATGATCCCAGTTATTGATTCTGGGAAGTATTTCCTGTGTAGTTTGATTCTTCTTCATGAATTCTATTCCTACCCCTATATTTTTAAGATTTTTACCAACTTAGTCTTCCAGCAGATTTAGTGTTTCTGTTTTAATATTTAGATCTTTGATCCATTTAGATTTTAGTTTAGTACCTGGTGATAGGCATGGGTCTGGTTTTTGTCTTCTGCATATAGATAGGCAGTATTTCTAGCACCATTTGTCAAGGAGACTGTCATTCTTCCAGTGAGCATTTTTGGCCACTTTATCAAAGATAAGGTGGTTGGGTGAGTTTGTGGTTGTGGTTGTATCTTCCGATCTATTCCACTAATCTTGAGGTCTGTTTTTTTCCAGTGTCATGTTTATTTTTTTACTGTAGCTTTGCAATGTAATTTAAAGGCAGGGATTGTGATGCCTTCTGCCTTGCCTTTGTTGCTTAGAATTGCCTTTGCTATTCTAGGTCTCTTCTGGTTCCAGATGAATTTTAGAAGTGATTTCTCTAGATCTATGAGGTATGTTAGTGGGATTTTGATTGGGATTGTGTTGAATCTGTATAGTAATTTTGGGAGAATGGCCATTTTCACAATGTTTGTCTTTCCTATCTATGAACAGGGAATGTCTTTCCATTTTCTGAGGTACTCTTCAATTTCCTTTTACAGGGTATTATAATTTTCATTGTATAGCTCTTTTACTTCTTTTGTCATATTAATTCCTAAGTATTTTATTTTTTTGGATGCTAGTGTAAAGGGTGTAGTTTCTCTTATTTCTCTCTCAGTGATTTTGTTGTTAGTGTATAGAAATGCTATCAATTTTTGAGTATTGACTTTGTATCCAGCTACCTTGCTGAATTTATTTATTATATCTAGGAGTCTTTCAATAGAGTTTTGGGGGTCTTCTATGTAAAGTATCATGTCATCTGCAAATAATGATGATTTAACTTCCTCTTTTCCTATCTTTACTCCTTTTTTCTCTTTCATGTCCTATTGCTATGGCTATTATTTCCAGTACTATGTTGAATAGGAGCAGTGACAGGGGACATCCTTGTCTTGTGCCTGATTTTAAGGTAAAGGCATTCAGGTTTTGAACATTTAATAGGATGCTGGCTGTTGGTTTGTCATATGGCCTTTAACATATTGAGGTAAAGACCTTCTATTCCAATTCTCTGTAATTTTCTTATCATGAATGAGTGTTGGAACTTATCAGAAGCTTTTCTGCATCTATAGAAATGATCATGTGGTTCTTACTTTTGGCTCTATTGATATGGTGTATTGCTTTTATTGATTTGTGTATGTTGAACCATCCCTGCATTCCTGGGATGAATCCTACTTGGTCATGTTGTATAATCTTCTTGATGATTTGCTGAATCCTGTTTGCCAATATTTTATTGAGAATTTTTGTATCTATGTTAATTAGGGAAATTGGCCTATAGTTCTCTTTTTTACTTGAGTCTTTCTCTGGTTTTGGTACTAGAGTAATATTTGCTTCCTGGAATGACTTAGGAAGAATTGCTTCCCTTTGGATTTCATTGAAAAGTTTGAGGAGTGTCAAAATTAAGTCTTCTTTTATTTCTTTTAGAATTCTGGAGTGAATCTATCTGGGCCTGGGCTCTTCTTTGTTGGCAAGGACTTAATTACATTTTCAATTTCAGTAATAAAAATTGGGTTTTTCAGCATTTTTTCATCTTACTGATCCAACTTTGGTACTTCATATGTATCTAAGAATCTGTCTATTTCTTCTGTGTTATCGAACCTATGAGGGTAGAGGTTTTCGAAATAGGTGTTGACGATCTTCTGTATTTCCTCAGAGTCTGTAGTAATTTCACCTTTTTCATTACTTATTGCATGAATTTGAGTTTTTCTTTCCTTTTTTATAATGTGGGCCAGGGGCTTATCAATTTTATTTATTCTTTCAAAGAACCAACTCTTTGTTTCATTGAATGTTTGTACTGTTTTCTTAGTCTCTATTGCATTAATTTCTGCTCTAATCCTTATAATTTCCTCCCTTCTTTTGGCTTTTGTCTTGGCTTGCTGTTCTTTTTCTATATATTTGAGTTGTAGCATTAGGTTGGTTATTTGTGTTCATTCTGTCTTCCTGATGTAGGAACTCAATGCAATAAATTTTCCTCTGAGGACTGCTTTCATTGCATCCCACAAAATCCAGTAAGTTGTGTTTATATTTTTATTTGCTTGCAGATATTGTTTAATTTCTTCTTTAATTTCCTCTGTGACACCGTGGTTGCCCAAGAGTGTATCACTCAGTTTCCATGTGTTTGTGAGATTTTTACAGTTGCTTTTATCGTTAATTTCTAGTTTCACGGCACTATGATCTGATAAAATGCATAGGATAATTTCAATTCTTTTGCATTTACTTAAATATGTTCTGTGGGTTAGTATATGATCTATTTTAGAGAATGTCCCATGTACTGCTGAGAAGAAGGTATATTCTGATGTTGTTGGATGGAACATTCTGTATACATCTATCAAGTCCATTTTTTCACTGGTGTGATTCAATTCTGTTATGTCTTTGCTGATTTTCTGTCTAGTTGATCTGTCCCTTTGTGTCAATGGCTTATTAAAGTCTCCCATTATAATTGTGTTATTGCTTATTTAATTTTTCATTTCTGTTAGTGTTTGCTTTATATAGCTGGATGCTCTGGCATTTGGTGCATATATATTTAAGATTGTTATCTCTTCCTCTTGAAGTTTTCCCCTAACTGGTATGTAGTGACCTCCTTTATCTCTTTGGATCATTCTTAGTTTGAAATTCACAAACAGGATGGCTACTCCCACTTTTTTTGGTTTCCTGTTGCATGAAGTATTGCTTTCCATCCTTTGACTTTAATTCTATGGGTTTCCTTTTGGGTTAGATGGGTTTCTTGTAGACAGCATATGGTTGGATGTTGTTTCTTGATCCATTCTGCCAGTCTGTTTCTTTTGATTGGTGAGTTGAGGCCATTTACATTAATGTTTGTAACTGTTATATATTGGTTTATTGTTGACATGTTATCTTTCTGCTGTTGCATCATTAGCTTTCCATTCTGTTTAATTGTCTACCTTGTTTGGTGATTTTATCCCACGTATATCTAGAAAGTCTTTCAGTATTCTTTGTAAGGTTGGTTTGGTGTTCATTAAGTTCTTCAGGTGTTCTTTGTCATGGAAGTATCTTATTTCTCCATCCATTTTGAAGGACAGTTTTGCAGGGTACATCAGTCTGAGTTGGAACTGGTTGTCCTTTAGGGTCTGAAATAAATCACTCCATGCTCTTCTTGACTTCATTGTTTGTGTTGAGAAATCTGCTGTGATTCTGATAGGTTTTCCTTTATAGGTGATCTGTCTTTTCTCTCTAACAGCTTTTAGTATTCTGTTCTTAGGGTGGATTTCTGGGACAGTTGTTATTATGAGTCTGGGTGTAGTTTTATTTTGGTTATGACTCTTTGTAGTTCTATATGCTTCACTTATGCAGATGTCAGTTTCTCTTCATGTTTGGGAAGTTTTCAGCTATTACTTCTGTAAATATTCTCTTGATATCATTTGGGTTGTCCCCTTCTTTTTCATTTATCCCTATTAGTCTTATGTTATTTTTCTTTGCATCATTTTGCAAGTGTTGAAATTTTATTTCCTCATTCTTTGTTATTTTTAAGAGATGTTTCCTTTCCTCTTCACTGGCTGCAATCTTATCTTCGAGGTCTGGAATTCTATCTTCACCTTCATTGAGGCAGTTTTGGCAGCTTTCAATTGCATTTTTGTTTTACTGTATATCTCTTTGAATCTGCTTTATGTATTCTGTTTGTTTCCTACAGTGTTCATTCAGCGATTCCATCTGTTTGCTTTGTTCCTCTAATTTTTTAGCTGTGTTTTCACTAGATGTGTTCACTATTTCTTTCACTATTTTTATCATTTCTTCTTTTACCTGGGCAAGTACTTCTGATTTGAATTTCTCCATAGCTTCCCCTAGTTCCATCTTTATTTCATTTGATATCATTTCAGACATTTCAGGTGTAAGGCTTCTTTTTTCATCTATTTACATGGCTCCTAAGCTTTCTTGGGTTGTGTTAGAGCTTTGATCCTGCCTTTTGGTCTTTCATGTTGTCATTTTTCTATATTTCCTTGCTTTGAGTGATGTTCCAAAACTTCCTCTGCTTGTGTGGCAAGTTACCTCCTGCACCCTCAGTTCCTGGAACAGCGCTAGCTCACCCACAGGCTCTTGGCTCCCTGAATTGAAAGGTGGAACCTGGGCCTCGTGAACTGGGCCCGCGGAATCTCCTGTGTCCAATTGGGTGAGTATCATCTCAACCATTGGGAGTGCTGGTTTTAAGCTCTCCTCAGTCCAGCCCACACCGGGCTGTTTGGTCCCCAACTCGGCCTCCACCTCTCAAACTGAGAGAAGGCTCCTGAGCATGTTGCACTAAGGAGGTTGAGCTTCCAGGACTCGGTCCAGTGTACCTGGTAGCTATCCAGAAGCTCAATTGCCGGGAGCACAGGTCACCCACTCTCCACAAGCCTGCCTTGGGGTGGCATAACTCACCTTGCAGGGTCCTAATTCCCCTCTGCAGGCTCTTGGCTCCATAAATTGTAAGGCAGATGCTGGGCCTGGGGAACTGGAGCCCTTGTAAACTCAGGCCTACAGTCCTTTGTCCTAGGGAGCAGGTAAGATCTCCCAGGTGTTAGTCTGCCAGCTTGACCTCTGCCTCCAGGAATGAGAGAAGCTTGCTGGGCATGCTGTACTAAGGTGGTGGAGCTTCTGGGACTTGGTCCAGTGTACCAGTAGCTAGGCAGAAGCTTGATTTTCCCGGGACCCACGTTGCCAACTCTCCACAAGCCCGCCTTGGGGCGGCAGGACTCACCTTGCACTCAGGGTCCTAACTCACCTCTGCAGGCTATTGGCTCCCTAAATTGTAAAGGGGATGCTGGGCCTGGGGAACTACAGCCTGCTGAAACTCGGGCCACAGTCCTTTGTCCTAGGGAGTGGGAAAGATCTCACAGGTGGTTAGTCCCCCAGCTCGACTTCTGTCTCTTGAACTGAGAGAAGGTTGCTGGGCATGCTGTATTAAGGTGGTTGAGCTTCTGGGACTCAGTCCCGTGTACCAGTAGCTAGCCAGAAGCTCGATTTCCCCAAGAAAGATATCTTTAAAATACAAAAAGACCATGAAAAAAATAAATCCAACAGCTATAAAATGAAGCAAAGAAGAATAACATAAGATAGATTGGAGTCAATGAAAAAAAACTGGAAACTTCAAATGCTATAAAAACATTATAAATATTGGAAGAAAATTTCCCAAACATGAATAAAGAATTTGACATACAAATAAATGAGGCATATAGTACTCCAAACAGCCATGACCAAGCTAAATCTACAAGCCATAAAAATTCAACATTCGCCGGGGATTTAGCTCAGTGACTTAAGCGCCTGCCTGGCCAGCGCAAGGTCATGAGTTCGATCCCCGGTACCAAAAAAAAAAAAAAAAAAAAAAAATTCAACATTCCAGAAATTGACCACAACAATATTATAAGTAGAGAAAAAAATCAATTATAAAGGTAAGCCCATCATAAACATGCAGACTTCTCAACATAAACCCTCAAATCAAGGAGAGTGTGGAGTGCCATATTTTAAGGTCTAAAGAAAACAGCTTCAAACTCAGACTGATGCACCCCAGAAAATCTACCTCTCAAAGTCAATGGAGAAATAAGATATTTCTAATTAAAAAAAAGTGTAGAAATTCTTCACCACCAAACTCTTCAGAATCCTCTCAAGGTTGAATAAGAGAAATCAAGGACAAGCACAAGAAAACCAATACAAAAAAGCCTCCATGCAGGGCAATAAAAGGGGTAGATAGGAAACCAAAACAGGAAAATAATATAAAAATAAGCCAATACACATCTATTGTAACCATCAACATAAATAGACAAAATTCAAAATAGGAAAAAGGAGACAAGAAAATTAGGATTTTGAAATTACATATTTTAAAATACCTGCACCTTCAAGACATAAAATTTAACCTTTTTTTTACTCTTTGAGACCCTCACTCAGAAAACTTCTACCAGAATTAAAGACAAAATACACCTGTAAATTTGGCTCTGGACCGATCCTTTTCACCTACATATTGTGTTTCCTCCTTCCTCAAAGAGACAACACTATTAGGGCCAGCACACCTCAGCGTCTAACACATGTAAATAGCATGCATTCTGATGCAGCCTACCAGATGTGTATCCTGACAGATAATAGAAATACACATCTTAAATACCCCCCTAAGACCCCAAAAGTTTACCCTGCTCTAGCTCATGGGATACCTTGCTCTTTTTAGGGACCACACTCATTTCTTTGAGCATGTACAGTACTTTTTAATTGTTGCTTAATTAAACCTTTCCCAGGCTTCTTACTGACAGGTTCTAAAAATTGTTTTGCCATAACCTCCAAAAATTCTACATTTAGTGTGTGTTATATTCCTCACCTCAGTTTTTCAGATTTTCTCAGATTCATCCCAATGACAAGTTGAACGTTTGTCTTAGCACATTTATCTTATTCCTTAAATCCTAACTATTCTACTTCCTAAATATCATTAAAATCCATTCATTTTCCTCCATCCCCACTGTTACCACCTTATACAAACTACCATATTGGTTTCTTCAATGAAGATTCACATATTCTTATTCACCATTTCACTTTCTGTATCCAGCAAAACATCAAATATACAAGAAAATCTATTTAAGCAAGGAATAAATTGTATTGAAATCTGAGAAACAATTACATAAAGATATGTGAACTCTGTTTAGCAACCTGAAATTGGAGAACAAGGGCCTTCAAGATCTGAGTTCTGTAACTTTACACATGACTACAAGGCTAGGTTCTCTAATAAGTTTATGCAGACTCAACACATGTCTAATTTATTGTGGAAATTTGAGCAATGATTTTAATCTCTTGACACTTCTGGTTCTTGATCTGAAAAATGGATTAATGATGTCATAGTCTTCACAGAATTATAAGGATTAAGTGAGATAATGTAGGTTACTTAAAGCATAGAATGACACATAAAAATTGCTCAGTGAAGGTCAGTAGCCAGGGGTAGTAGCACATACCTGTAATACCAGGTCTCTGAAGGCTGAGACAGGAAAATCATTGCAAGTTGGAGAACAGCCTGGGATACAAAATGAGTGCAAGGCCAGCCTAAACTGCATAGTGAGACCCTGTCTCAAAAAAAAGAAAAGAAAAAAAAATAGTTTATGTATTGGTATAGGAGACATATAACTTTCAACCTGCTTTATGTCAGATGTTTCCATTCCATGTCCCCTAAAATCAAAGAATGAATTCCAAAGGATAGTGGAGGTTAAGACTAAGTTAATATTTATTGAGTATCAGGAATGCACAGTAGGAATAGCTCCTAAGAGATAGAAGGGGTCCTGCATCGGTTGTTGTTGAAATCATTTCTCTAAGAATGTTTTATAGGGCAAAGTCACAGGGTGGGTAACTATAATCAACCAATACTATTACAAGTATAGTTGCTTAGCTAATATTGATCCTGTTATAGGCAGCTGAGATAGTTAGAAATATTATAGGCAGTCAGACATAGCTAGACCCTCTAGGAAGCTGGCACAGAGGACCAAATGTCTTGTGACCTTAGAGGAGAGACACATTTCTTGCTGAGGGCCAGCTCTCAAGACAGAAGACAAAACAAATGCAACCACATCCTAAACTTAGAGATTAGGTATGGATCACCTTGAGAAGTCAGAAGTCATCATCCCAACCCCCTACAGAAAGAGTCACTGATCCATAAGAATGCTCACTTGCTAGTGACTCACTTCCCCATTTGTTCCTGATTTGGTCAGTTTTACCTGAACAATTAAATTTATTAGTTGACTATAGCTCTGTCTCACCTCATGCCTATCTGCCTTGCGAGTTCCCAGTTTTCCTCAGTTTAGACCAATGCCACCTCATTGTTTTATTCTATAAAAATCCCTAGAAAAAAAAACAGAATACTTGGCAACTCACTTGGTATCCCTTCTGTGTCTCTCTCAGACAGAAGCCTTCTTTCTCTCAACAAATACTTCTGCCAGTAATCTCCATTCTTCCTAAAATTCATTCTTTGATTTTAGAAAACACAAAATCATACTGGAAAAACTCATCAGGAGTTTTGTTCCCTTATATCAATCCAATAGGGAAGTGAGGGCAAATAGCAAGGGCATATGGATGACATGATTGTCCTTGGTAAATAATCTATAGTTGTAGTATTGTTTTTAGTTCTAGTTTTAGTAGTCTTAGTTTTAGTGTTAGTCTTAGTCTTATCCTTAGTTTTAGTTTTAGTCTTAGGGGGTGGGAGATGATGGTCCACCCCTAGTGAGATAATAGTCTATTTCTATAGGAAATTCTAAGAGTTGTACCAATTACAGTATAATCTCAAATTTCCACTCATCCCTTAGAGAAGTATATAAATCTGGCCATTGTGACTTTACTCTGGTGGTCTTGTCCTCTTCAAGTGCACTGTCCTAATCACAGTTCTGATGTGTTCATATTTCACTGAATTCTTTAGAGCCCAGTACTTTTCTGATTATATTATTAAATTTTATTTAACTTAGATGCCTATAATACTATCACTAATTGTACTAATAAAATAATGTTACTTACTTTGTGCATTTAAAATTTTGATAAGTACTCTTCCTGAGCATTTGTCCATGTAGTTTGACCATGATCTTTTAAATTGGCAGGATTTTATAAGTGCGATCAAGGGTGAGAAAATATGTTTCTATATTTCAGAGTTAGCACATGATAATAATAATGACATTTCAATTTACTGAGAAGCTTTCAAAGACTGAATTCATAGGCTTATCAAAAATAAATTTTATTAAAAATATAATAATATGTAAGGAAAATTAATATTGTAGATTAATTGGTTAGGTAACACATTAATTAATTTGCCCTATTCTAAAATTCTTTATTGGGTATTTTTTTAATTTTTATTTAAAGAGAAGAAGAAAGAAAAAAGACAAAGAAAAGAAAGAGGTTAGCAACAATACAAAATTCTGAAGGGGAAAGAAGAAAAAAAAAGAAAAAAAAGAACAACAACCAGAACAAAACAAAACAAAACAAAAAAAAAACAAAAATACTAAGAAATTGCCACTTGATAAGTTACACACTGTCATCATTGGAAATAGTTGTTCAAGTTACAAAGTTAAAACATACAAAGTACACATTCAAACAATGAGCCTGTTAATGGTTGTGCTCAACATTCTAACAAAAACAGTAATATGGACATATATCTTACACACTTAAACACACATGCAGTTGTATCCTTTAGAGCACTTTCTTTTCCTCCCTCCCTTTTTTACAGTAGCAATTACGCATTTTGGGTTTTATTACTCCTACAATTCTTATTACTTTTTACACTAGAGACAGAATGTCACATCTATAAAAATGATTCTTATTTATTTCACTAATGAGGATAGTCTCAAATTGTCCCCATTTCACTATGAAGGCCTCAAGATCATCCTTTTTATAGCTGAGTAATATTCCATTGTATAATAATACATTTTTTCATCCACTCTGGAGTTGATGTGCATCTTGGTTGTTTCCAAGATTTAGCTATTGCAAATTGTGCTGCTATGAACATGGGTGCACATATATCACTGTGATATGATATTTTCAGTTTCTCTGGGAAAATACCCCAAAGGGGAATAGCTGGGCTGAATTGAGCTTCCACTGCTAGTCTTCTGAGAATTCTCCATACTGATTTCCATAGTGGTTGCACCCATCTACACTCCCACCAACAGTGGAGCAGTGCTCCTTTTTCCCCACAGCCTTGCCAACATTTGTTATCAGTTGATTTCTTGATGGCAGCTATTCTTTCTGGTGTGAGATGATATCTCAATGTTGTTTTAATTTGCATTTCTCGAATGACCAGTGGTAGTGAACATTTCTTAATGTATTTATTTGCCAGGTGTATATCTTCATCCAAGAACTGTGTGTTCATCTCAGCTGCCCATTTTTGGAGAGGGTCTTTGAATTTGGGGGTTTAATTTTTTTCAGTTCTTTATATGTTTTTGATATAAGTCTTTGTCTGAGGGGTTGCTGGCTAAAACTCTTTCCCATTCTGTGGGTTTTCTTTTTACTCTGATAGT